>CM077183.1:4521969-4789469 GCA_039654105.1 Coreius guichenoti
TGCTCTAATTGAACCCAAGGCTCTTTAATTAGTTTAATAAAGCACACTTTCTCATGAGGTTTCTGAAATATGAGGCTGGATATAAAAAGGAAATAAATTTCCTTAGATCTGGGTTCAATAGCACTGTTACAGATTCAAGTCTGACTGAATGTGTCTTTGCATCTCAGTTTCATTTGTCTGTTTTTCTGTCACAATTTTTTGTTTTCACTCTTTCTCTATTTTAGTTCCACTCAGCGTTCCCAAACCCAACTGATTTCCATACATGTAAACCAAAACACATCTAAATCTCGCAGGGTAACATGTCAACCTCAAGACAAATACAGCCATTTCTGCTTAGATCGCATGATACACAGCAAATCTCGAGACATTTGACACCAAAGGACTAGTTTTTCCAGTCTAAGATAATTGTCATACCACAGAACTTAAACAAGCAACAACTCAATTTAAAGTGGAGGAGTTTAACAAGTAAATTATGTAAGAAAATGAGCATAAAATCTCTCAATTTAGACCATAATAAAGGCCATGGCCAAGTCCCATCCAGAAGGTTTTAGGGTTGTTTAACACACCATAACAGATAAGAGCAAGATGACGAATTACGAACAAAATGCATGACGTGTCACTTTTTTTTTCTGGATGTTTCCTGGAGGCGTTTGCCGAAAATGTAACTGTAGAGTGATGTGTAATACTGAGTGTGTCTTAAAATTCTATTTTTACCATTTGCAATGTGTGCTAAGTCACTATGAGTATAACTGAACTATGAAGCAGAAATATCACCTTTAAAGCTAAACTATGTGATTTATGTCGCTGTTGTTTTTCAGATTAATTCACAGGTGATTCATGATTTAGCCAATAAAAAATTAACACTTCCTTCCCAGAAAATGAAACATTAATCTTCCTTTGAAGAAAGTCAACAGGCTGGTTTGACCAAGTCATACTATGATTGTAAAATCTGCATTAGAGGAAACAAATATCAAAATAATGTTCATGGTAAAAGTATAGATTCACTTTCATGGTTCTGCAGTTTCAGATGAAACCATCTGCCTGCTCCAAACCCTCACTGTTTGTGGTCTAAACGGTGGAAAATTCCAGCATGTGAGGCGTTTAGTGTCAGTAAACAGTGGGAAATCATTATCAGATGCTTTTATCTGAAGACCCTTACAGTATTTATTTACAGGACAATCTCTTGAACAAAGGCTCTTAGGGAACAAACTTTTTGTTACAATATTACTTTAAGCTCTATGTGAGAGCATAAAATGTTTATGTAAACAACATTACCATATACACTACCGGTCGAAAGTTTGAAATAATTAAGTTTTTTTTATGTCTCTTCTGCTTGCCAAGGCTACTTTTTTTTTTTTTTTTTTACAAAGCTACAGTAAAACTGTAATATTGTGAAATATTATTACAATTTAAAATAGCTGTTTTCTATTTTAATATACACTATATTTCCAAAAGTTTTGGGACGCCTGCCTTTACATGCACATGAACTTTAATGACATCCCATTCTTAATCCGTAGGGTTTAATATGGAGTTGGCCCACGCTTTGTAGCTATAAAAGCTTAAACAAAAGACATTTTTATATTTCACAATATTACTGTTTTACTGTATTTTTAATTAAATTAATGCAGGCTTGGAGAGCAGACGACTTTTATAAACATATAAACAACAAAAATAATCGTAATTATTCCAAACTTTTGAACGCTAGTGTACGTACGGGCGATCCCCTAAAGGTTTCACTTACAGAGTATCTGCTTTTCTTGATGCACAGAAAGACCTTCTTCTGAAACTCGGGTCGCTTGCAGTATTCCCTGTCATTTGCTCGGATGCTCCAACCGGCCTCTGAGAGGAAAAGAAAACAACAAAACTAAATCAGAACACAAAACAAGCACTAACAGGAGAGTTTTGCACTATGCAGATCAGTCTTCAAACTCACCGACAGCAGGCGCGGGTCTGGTTTCTGGTTCTGGTAGCTGGTCTTCACTCCGATCCAGATCATCTTCTGACTGTAACTCCTCGTCCGTCTCGTCGTCACTGTAGGGCATCACCTCATCATCCGGCTCCTCCAGGGAATCCTGGGAACCTGCCCGCAGTCGAGCGCTCATCCTGAGAGTCCCACTGCAAACAGACAAAAATATTACATCATGGGCCAGATTTAATAAACAGGGCAAATTATTGTGAGAGCGCAAAAAAAAAAAACGCAGATGCGAGTGGAAAGTTCTCTACTCAAATCTACTGACAACGCACAAATTAATGAACACAGATGCAGCCGGATCATTTCTGGTTTAAGGCATGCTTTTTTTGGGCCGTTAAATAATAACACCAGTAAATTGATGAGCGCAAACCTTAGTAAATCACATTGCATGATTCATTTAAATACTCTTCTCCCACAAATACTGCGTCTGAAAGGGAAACTCCTACAAATGCATATGCAATAAGGTCAGCCAGTAGTTTTTTAACGGCAAAAGAGGGTTTGTGCTGGCACAAGCTGTAAATCTGGCCCTAAGGCTTTTGAACAGGTACAAAAACAGCACTGAGGCCCAATAATCGACAGATTTGCGTGTCGCGCAACATGTCAAAACAATGATTTGGCTTGCAGAAAAACACCATGCATGCAGAAAAACACACAGATTTTCCACTACACACTGAACAGTGGTGAATCTATTCTTGCATAATACTGTTACTGCAAAAAAAAAAAAAAAAAAAAAAAAAATATTGTATTTAAAGGTGCAGTGTGTAGTATTTATGAGGATCTATTGACAGAAATGAAATATAATATACATAACTATGTTTTCAGTGGAGTATAAAGACCTTACATAATGAACCGTTATGTTTTTATTTCCTTAGAATGAGCCATTTCTATCTCCATACACCACGGGTGTACAGTGAAATCGCCATTTTGCGCCGTCATGTTTCTACAATAGCCCTAAACGGACAAACTGCTCTACAGAGCGCTAGCCACTCTCTGCTCTCTCCGACAACGACATTTTTGTCATGTGTCGGCCACCGTAGCTTCTCTATGTGCTTCGAAAGGGAGGGGGGGGATGCAATTCACAACCTCACCGCTAGATGCGCTAAAATTCACACACTGCACCTTTAAAGAACATCGTATATGAAAATGGTAGCGATTCAGTTCCATGGTTGGTACTGAATCATCATCATATTCATAAACAAGGTTGAAATACTTTTTTTGTTCCTGCAAAGTCCATTAAAAAAAAAATTAAGACTAAAGTTCATTGGTTGTTCATCATAAACTTGATGTGCATACATATTTTTACATATGCAATGCAAATTGGAAGTTACAGTTAAAATGGATTTATTAATCATTTTAAAACATCAATTAAACTATTGAAATCAGGCCCGCTTCTAGGATTGCGTGACTTGGGGGGGGCATTTCGAAAACTTGGTGGGCCAGTGGTTGGTTAGACTCGATTCAATTCAATGGTTTCTGATTAAATTCAAAAGCCATTTTTGCTAATTCAGAATAATTCGCTTTGAATTGTAATGAAATTGTATTAGATTCAAATAAGATCCATTAAAGGATTTTTATTCCTTTTTGAATGCATTTCAAGCTAGAAGAAGAAACTACTTTATTACACCAAAAGTAATTAAAAATACAACATTAAATATACACTGAACAAAATTATAAACGCAACACTTTTGTCTTTGCCCCCATTTTTCATGAGCTGAACTCAAAGATCTAAGACTTTTTCTATGTACACAAAAGGCCTATTTCTCTCAAATATTGTTCACAAATCTGTCTGTGTTAGTGAGCACTTCTCCTTTGCCGAGATAATCCATCCACCTCACAGGTGTGGCATATCAAGATGCTGATTAGACAGCATGATTATTGCACAGGTGTGCCTTAGGCTGGCCACAATAAAAGGCCACTCTAAAATGTGCAGTTTTACTGTATTGGGGGGGTCCGAAAAACCAGTCAGTATCTGGTGTGACCACCATTTGCCTCACGCAGTGCAACACATCTCCTTCGCATAGAGTTGATCAGGTTGTTGATTGTGGCCTGGGGAATGTTGGTCCACTCCTCTTCAATGGCTGTGCAAAGTTGCTGGATATTGTCAGGAACTGGAACACGGTGTCGTATACGCCGATCCAGAGCATCCCAAACATGCTCAATGGGTGACATGTCCGGTGAGTGTGCTGGCCATGCAAGAACTGGGATGTTTTCAGCTTCCAGGAATTGTGTACAGATCCTTGCAACATGGGGCCGTGTATTTTCATATACATCATATGTAGTGCACAGCAGATGACCTTCTGCAATAAACACAGACATGTTCATCCCGCCCAAATCAGTAAATGAAATCACAGACGTCGGGTGATAAGAACTGAAACTCAAACACTGTTTAGAAAACTAGTCCCGTCTGAATAGGGCTATACTGCGGAATGGGACGATTACCGGTTTCACGATAAACCACGATAAAATGTTTTGACGGTTAGTATTATCGTTTAAAATTTAATTATCATTAAACCCGTGTTTGATTATCATGATTTTGAAAACTCTGGCGCAGACGCAGCGCACAACGTTGTTTTTTGAACGAGAAGAAATGGTGGAAGGCAGTGACAGCGCTCAGCCTTCTAAAAGGACCAAATCTGAGGTGTGGTCATATTTTGGCTTTTACAAAAGTCCTGAGGGAAACTTAATCAAGGACGGTCACCCTGTCTGCAGAACATGCAAAAAGAAAGTCGTCTTCGTGACCATCACCCACTGTTGTATAGCGAACGCAAGGCACGTTAACTTTGACCTCAATACCAAAACTACGTCTGGGAAATAATTGGACACAAATTGTTGTTTTGAGTTGAAATATTTTCTCTCACTCAATTAACGTGAAGCTTCCGCAAAGAAAAGTTTGCAGCCAGTGGCTTTGAGCCAAAGATGAACGAGCAAGTTCAAACAAGACTATTAAGGGTGACATTTAAAGGATAATAATGTATTATCATTGTACACTTATTACACAGATAATAATAATAATAATTACGGGGACATAATGAATTGAGATTAATGTTTTAAATCTTACCGGTTTATAAATCCATTTTGTACAGCGTACAAAACAATCGTCTAGACAAGTTGATCACAACAATATTATAGTAGTATTACTAGTAAAGTCCTCTGATTTCATTTTCAATACAATCACAAACGGAGACGCAAGACGGAAAGTTGCATTTGAATGAAACGTGAGCGTTACGTACATGGATGTGTGCTGTTATAATGCGTTGCTATTGACGACGGTCATTATAAGGAAGGCAAAGCCACAGAATAGAATCTTGCTTAAAAAGTGCATAGAGCTGCTTGTTTTATTTGTTGTTTGTTGAATTTTCAAATATAAAACTTGTTGAAATGTTTTCAGTGTGTGCATCAGTTCTTTTTGAACACTTTCATCTCATTTTAACAAAACCATAATAATATTGATAACCGTGATAATTTGTCACTGATAATTACCGTCCCACCCCTAACTGCGGCTGAATAAATATAAGAGGTATTATATGTATTTTGATAAAAGATTGTGAAACATTTGTTTTGTTTTGTTTTTGGAATAACATGCATTGATGAATAATTCACAATAAGACCAGGAACGTGGTTTAAGAAAGTAAAGAGTTACTAGTAACTAGTCAGAGGGTCAATTCTGATTTCTGTCATTTCTCAGATGCAAATGTCACCACAATCAAAAGATGATCCTCCTCTGGTCTTATGGAAACCTGAGGTGTTCTCGATCCAGATGAGCGCTCAAGCATCTCTAAAGCATCTTCAATGATGCCAGGCATCTAAGGTCAATATTTGATAAGAGATTAATTTGGAAAATTACGCAGGGAAGAATCCCTCTTTAAATATTCATTAACTGTCCTTCATTTCATCACATGAATGAGTGATGACTGAAGATGACTTAACACATTTACCAACAGCAAAGTCCCAATCCCTTATCTTGGTTTATTATCATATGAAAAACAGCAGGAAGTGCCAAGAAACTGTGCCCTTAAGGACGTCTGTTAATGTAACACTAGATAAATAAAGTCTGAGATACACATACACTAATAAAACTAGCAACCACTGCCATTATTACCCATGCTAAAACAAACACACAATCCACCAGGATGCTGCCGCAAACCTGTGTAAAGAGCGTAACAGAGCACACACCCGGAAAGAGAAAGAAACACATCATGCAAAACACACACCCATGTTTATCCATGCCTTGCTTTGCATATGTGACGCAACGCCACAGTAGGTGACATTTTTAGCTATGAAAATCTGCGGTCTGAGAGAAACAAACCTTCCGAGTTTCAAGTGGATGAATCTGAGAATTTCATTAAGGTTTTCTTTAACAAGCCACATAATTACACTGGTTTCCGTTTAGTGTTGAGCTCTAAATGCATGGTTTACTCCTCAAAAATAAAAGTTTTTCAGCGGTTCTCAGATTCAACAAAACCCTCTTCAATAAACATTTGTGGCCGTTTAGGTTTCTGGAGATGCTATATGGAGATGAAAAGGATCTTGATGTTATATTACATACACATTATGTATATAATGACATATTGAAGACTGATTTTTACATATTTCTAAGACAGAGAGACGGATGGACGGACAGATGAATGGATGGACGGAAAGATGGCTGGACGGATGGATGAACAGACGGATGGATGGACGGAAAGATGGCTGGACGGATGGATGGATGAACGGACGGATGGATGGACGGAAAGATGGCTGGACGGATGGATGGATGAACGGACGGATGGATGGACGGAAAGATGGCTGGACGGATGGATGGATGGATGAACGGACGGATGGATGGACGGAAAGATGGCTAGACGGATGGATGGACATAGCGATAGATAGATCCAGAAAAAGAGCCAATCACTGATTGGTAAAGTCATTGCGTCAAAGTTCCCATAGAAACCTGAGACTCATGCTTAGGACTCTAGGTCGACCGATAGTGGATTTTACTGATACCGATAACTAGGTTGGACCGCACTTGCCGATAACCGATTAATCAACCGATAGTTTTTAAAATGGATACTGGATAAAAATAAATAAATAAAACCATAACACTCTAAGTAAAACAGTGCTGAAACCATGAAAATGTGCTAAATGAAATACATATGTAAATATGAATATATTAAAATGAGAACAAATTTTTACAGAAAAAAATTTAAACATTAAAATAATATTATAAATAAATGTTTCTTTAGCTATAACCTAGAAACATGTACATTTTATAGGTAACACTTTGCAAGTCCCATTTCTTAACATGGATGTATTAGCTAGCTTACATGAACGATATGCATTATGCAATATACATTTTACAGCATGTATTAATATTTGAGCAATACAATTGTACCTTGATCATTCATGTTAGTTCACAGTGCATTAACTAAGTTTAACAGATCAAGTAAAAATTAAAACAATTTAAAAATGTATACAATAGCTTAGTTAATGTTACAAATGGAATCTTATTGTAAAGTGTTACCATTTCATATAAATCCAAACAGTCTGCTTTTTTAGGACACTTGACGATTATCTAATCAAAATAACAAAATATGTATTGAAATCGAATGCGTTTCTGATTTGTTTATATTTCTGTCGGCTGCATGACGATACAGTTTGCTTTCTCACGTCACTAGTTGTTACACTGTTTTAACTGCTTGAGGTACTGCTAATGTTAGCGTCCTCTCAGCCTCGACGACAAAGTGCATACATACTGCTGTTCTTTCCCTGCTAATGCAGCATCTAGTCAACAAATTAATTACTTTATTATGATTTGGCAACATGTACTGAAGTGTTCTGTATTCATACCGTTTCCCTGTCGGTGTTTTAAACGCACATCTGATGTGTCAGCGCTCTCTGTGCAGCGTGTGCTTTCCGTGCAGCGCGCAGCCTCACGTGTCAATATAAACAACGTTAGTGATAGTTTTTATTTCGCCTCTAGAGGCAGATCTCGTGCTATATAATGCCAGAAGACCCTTCTCAGAGCTCTCGTACTGTGTAATGACAGCGCACCCTTCTCAGCCGCTCCAGCAACCCGGAAAAACTATCGTTATGGATTTTTGCCGATAACCGATTGTTCCACCAATCAGCTGTCGGTGCCGATTAATCGGCAAAACCGATGAATCGGTCGACCTCTACTTAGGACTGCACATGCGCATTGGCTCTTTTTTAACGCTATTTGAGCATAAGAAACAACATTTATGGGACAGTTATTTAATTGTGAGTTCGGCAAGCCGAAGTTTTTGAGATTTCAGGATTCCCCCGTTAAAACAGATAGGACTTGGTCTAGGATGCTTGAAATATCTGCCCGGAGGCATTGCAAATATGGCCGGCGAGTGAACAGACTTTCCTTGAAAGGGATTTTGGAAATGTTCCCGACGAAAGTGACTCGTAAATACGACTTCCCACCTCGTAAATACAAACTTCCCAGGAGGACTTGAACGCACCAAAAGCAAATGATCTACAGGTCTGAAAACACTAGACAAATCGTTATTTTAGGTGTTTCAATTGAAATTGTGATCTTTTAACGATTAATCGTGCAGCTCTAATATATTGTATGTTCAGATATTCATACAACAAAACATTCTGGGGGCCATGAAAGTTTTGTGAAAATTATCAAAAATTCTGGTTCTGACAGGCAACATAAAAAAAAAAAAATGCTGGCAGGGAAAGAGTCAAACTAAAACTTGTGCTCTGACTTTTGTACAGATTTATAGTTGACGTGTATAACCTTTAAAACTATTCAAGCTGCAGTATGCATACAACATACCTTCAGTGTGATATTACCTGAACAACATGTTAGGCGAGTGAGATATCATCTGCCATTCAAACAAGCCATTTTGCATACAATTTTTCTATCATTCAATTCAAAAATGTGTTTTTTTTTCTGTTAACAACATCTGATGTTAAAGAATTAAGTGTTGTTAAATTAAACCTTCAGTCCATATAAGTCAGTTCTCAACATTGCAAGTAGCTCTGGAATGTTTTAATAAGAGACCTTTGGCTTTAAACGTATGTGTTTCGAATGGATACCATCTATTAGTTGCATCTATGAGTTTGTTTGTTTGTTTGTTGGGGGTTTTGCATTTTGCAGCTTAAAAACAGGGGGAAAAAAGCCTTATTTCCATCGACAACCCTTCCCTGTTCCGTGAGTGACACAAATCGACTATCCTGATCTCCAGCACGAATGATGACACGTCATCACACACTCAAAATTCTATGATGACGAGAACAAAGATTCCCATTCAAGAGACAAATCCACCACCCACGCCCACAAAGACCTTCTGTAGGTCTGCAGTAAGGTGAATATATGAGCGATCAGGTGCTTCTGGTCTCGGGGAAACGGTTTTGAAAGTCTCGCCCAGGGCCGTGCTATGGTAACCCTTTCACATGAGGGATGGGCTCGAGAAATAAAGGGAAGGAGGAAACACAGGGATCCCTTTGAGATCACGTTCACCTGCTGTTGTGCAACCTGAGAGTAGAGATGAATCAGCTCCTGCGAACACCTCAGTGCCATCAGGACTGACGTAGGTCTACATTTAAGATTTATCCATTTGAATTGCATATCAAATTTCCATCTCATATGAAACATTGACCGTAGATGCCTGGCATCATTGAAGATGGAAATGACATAAATAATTCCCATCCATTTAGATTACCCAGTTTTAACAAACTAATCATTTTAAAGGGCTATTTCACCCAAAAATGTCCCATAATTTACTCAACCTCAAGCCATTCTAGGTGTATATGACTTTCTTCTTTCAGAGTTATATTAAAAAATATCCTGGCTCTTCCAAGCTTTATAATGGGAGTGAATGGTAACTTGGATTTTGAAGCCCAAAAAAAGTGCATCCATCCATTATAAAAGTAATCCATACGACTCCAGGGTGGTTAATAAAGGCCTTCTGAAGCGAAGCCATGCATTTTTGTGAAAAATATCTATATTTATAGCTTTATAAACTATAATCACTGGCTTCCGGTAATGTCCGTACCTGAGTCTAGTTCTGGTGGAAGAGTGACCTCTGACCCGGCACATGACGTAGGATGTAGGAGTAGCGTAAGCTCAGGTGAGAGTAGACGCCTCTCGCGGTTCAAACAACAATCTCAAGCTTCTCCCACATTTCTCTTTAAAAAAACAATTTTAGACTTCTACTTTGTGACCGGTGTTTTGTTTTGCTCTATCCTCTGCACTCAGCGTTCAATACGTAATGCGTCGGGTCAGAGGTAACTCTTACACCGGAAGAGCCAGGATATTTTTTAATATAACTATGATTGTGTTTGGCTGGAAGAAGTAAGTCATATACATCGGACTTAAACTGTATAGGATATTTGTCATAAATGAAGCGAGTCAGATTGCTGTAATAGTCCTAATAAACTGAATGCGTTTTATATGCATCATCAATAAATCCAGCTTCTCGATTTCATACATTTTAATAGCTAGTCATATTTGAATCATGTTTATACTTTTAACTGAATACATGTTATTGTTTTCACAGATTTATGCTGATTCCAAGCAATCTGAATAAAATATGATTATGTAAATAAAATCAAATAGATGCAAATGATGAATAATAAACTATGGCATGATTTTTGAGTGCCGGTTTCATTTATGTATGACTGACAAATATGCATCACATTAAATGTATTGGTTTAAATTTTATATACAATTCAAATACAGAATTCTTAAATTTAGACCTAAATATTTTTATTTAATAAACAAGTAAAGATGTTCAGCGTAAAGGTGGCTAGGAAAGTCTGAGAGAAATATTCTTATACATATGCAGTCCGATTATGTTATTCTTTAAAATCACAACTGAAATAGTTGGCATTATTCATAAATCTATTATTATTCATGAATCTATAATTCAGGGTTTTTAGAGTGATTTACACCATTAGCTAAGTTCGCGAATTGTAAATCGCAAATTAAACTTTTGGAGTATTGCATAAAACATTTGCAAATGGAGCATCTTCATTTCCTGGGAAACTGGCACAAAGCATCAGTAATAAAATAATCTGCAACTAGGGATGTCTCTTTTTTCCTGAATAATAAATTACTTCACATTAGAGCATGCAGATGAAATGCAATAACAAACGCTGTCACGTTATTTGCATTCAGAGGTGGATGCCTGATGTTTGGACAGTTCTGGGAGGAAATTATACCAAACCATTTTCACGACAGACTTTTGCTCAGACATTTCAGAATGACTAAAACAGTATTTTAGAGATTTTTTTGTTGCACATCCAGAAATGTATTTGATAAATGTCTTTAATCAGTTATGCATATGTTTTTTTGAATTAAAAAATGATGGCAAAATTATGTTTTTTTTTTTATTTTGGGAATCCCGGAAGTCCTATAGCTTTAGCCAAGCAGTATGTCATGTCACTCTGTGATCTACGTATTGTCTTATGTTGTGTTTTGGACTCGTTCGAGACCAGCTGCTCTGAATAAAGATATGTGATCAAAAATGGATCATTAATGTTTGGCAAAGTTACAAACCAAACCGTGGCACAACAGCATGTGTATCATGTGTATATCGTGTATACTGTTTACATGTGTGGCGGCAGCTCTTTTTCAAACACTTAGTGTTTGGTCTCTAACTTAAACAAATATGCTTCTTGTATTCTGCTAGTTTTCAACGATACATGACAAGCCTATCTGTTATGTACTATGATTTTACAGATACAAGCTAAATTAAAAGCACTTGTTAAGTGATGGTCATATTCCCTATATTCACTGTAAAGCCAAGCTTAAAGGTGTAGTATGTAATATTGACAGCTAGTGGTTGAAATGGGTACTGCAGTCCAAATTTAAAATATTGGAGAGGGTTGTTTCTCCCGCCCACTTTTCCTTAGACTCAACGCTCACGTGGGTTTGCCAGATTGAGGACACGCAACAGGAACGAGCACAATTGACGATGGAAATGCGAGGAGACTTAACACTAAGTTCATGAGTTGATTTATCCGCGTTTTAATGTGCTACCGTTCATAGAGCTTTTTAGATGGATGCCGAGGCTTTTTAGGTCATGTAGAATCTACGATCTCGGACCTAGTTCATTTGATGTCTTCCATGGCTGCAATACGCTGTTTTTTCCGCCAACTGGCAACCCGGGGTGTCGAAATACTATTGGGTAAATTGGCAGTGGGCGGGATCACACAGAACAAAACAAAAACAGACATTCCGACATGGAACGCGCATTTCAAAGTAAAAGAACTGGGTGTAGCATTGCTTTTCAGAGAAACGAGTATGTGAACTTAGCATTCCTAAATCTCTGCAAACATATTGTAGTATTTTGTGCTTTAGTACAGTCAAAAAAAATTACATACAGCACCTTTATGCTTTAAAACGACACATATTATGTGATTTTAAAATATGTGTTATTTAAATGTAATATTGACAAACGTTCTGTTCTGTATTCAAGTAGAAAATAGTAAATAGTTTCCCTACGGTTTTCTCAAGGTGCAACGACTTGCCTGAAAGGGAATTTGATAAAACCTATTCTTACATAAATAGGCACACTGAATTTAATGTGACCAACAATTTTACAAATTAACACAAAAATTTGTTTTGCTTATGTTTCAAACTTGAGGTTTAATGCTTTAAGCTTCAAGCATCACAACAGTTTCTTTGCCAGCCTGCTAGTAGGTGTGAACATATTTCTTGCATCAAACCACATTAACGGCAGAAGTTACAATAGGAAACAGACAGAAACTTGCGGATAAACAGCAGAATGTACAATTACTTCCTGTTGGTTTGATGAGCACAATATTCCATGCAAAGATCTTAGTTTTATAGATTGCATGTTATTAAATAGATTTCTGTGATAATTAGTATGTTAATTTTTATGCTTTCAAAAGAGCGTTCAACACACATGGTTCTTTGAGTGACTCAGGGAAACTTTCCCAAGATGCCTTGTGCAAATCAGTTTTGCAATTCACTGGATTCAAATTCTCACCCATTTGCTTTACAAGTCAGGAAATTCAAATCCTGGAGTGGTGGCGTTTTACTACTGGTGAGCGATTTGCTTGTGTTTTGTTGGAAGAAAAGAAGATTTTACTAGCACAACCTGAAAATCAAAAACCTGAATGCGCTGTCATGTGCGATAGAATACACAGAACAGTCGCAGAATTCACTCAAATAAACCATAATAGATCAGATAATCTACAAAGAATTTAGTGAGAAATGTTTGAGTTTATTGATTTGACTTCTCCAGACTGTAAGCACATTAGACTTTCTCAGGAGAAACATCTGGAAGAAGCAATGGAAATATTAAAGAGATCTGATTTGTAAGATTTCTTTCCTAAAGCTTAAAATTCACCCTGACAACAACACACACCACCAAAACCTCCTTACAACCTTTGCGTTGTGGTTCATGCATGCACCAATGCATCTTACAAAACGTTATTTTTTTTAAAGTGCACCATCCTCTCAGAATACACATCAGCCCTTTCACTAGAAGATCCAATAGAAACATCTTGAATCAGTTCAAGCCCTTGGCATGTTTACAACTCTCTGCTACTTTCTTAGACAAATATTAACCCTTATTATGCTAAACTGAATTTATACCGATGAGTGACTGTTAACGGGGAAACATGGGGCTTAATTTGATTAAGATTAAGAACATTAAAGACAGTTACGGTCGTTCTTTAAATAACCGTGCTGAAATACAAGAGACAAAGCATAAAGACATAGACCGTGATTCACTGTTTATATGCCAGAGTTATTCATAATTCCTACTGAACGTTGCAACATTTCGATGGCTGCTTTCATTTGTAGCAGATAAAAAACAAGACCTGAGGTTTTTAGAGGCTTCGAAAAACAGACAAAACATTACAGATCCATTATAGGCCATAACAGAGTAGTGGACCAGTTACAGTGGGGAGAACAAGTATTTGATACACTGCCGATTTTGCAGGTTTGCCCACTTACAAAGCATGTAGAAGTCTGTAATTTTTATCATAGGTACTCTTCAACTGTGAGAGACGGAATCTAAAACAAAAATCCAGAAAATCACATTGTATGTTTTTAAGTAATTAATTTGCATTTTATTGCATGACATAAGTATTTGATACATCAGAAAAGCAGAACTTAATATTTGGTACAGAAACCTTTGTTTGCAATTACAGAGATCATACGTTTCCTGTAGTTCTTGACCAGGTTTGCACACACTGCAGCAGGGATTTTGGCCCACTCCTCCATACAGACCTTCTCCAGATCCTTCAGGTTTCGGGGCTGTCGCTGGGCAATACGGACTTTCAGCTCCCTCCAAAGATTTCTATTGGGTTCAGGTCTGGAGACAGGCTAGGCCACTCCAGGACCTTGAGATGCTTCTTACGGAGCCACTCCTTAGTTGCCCTGGCTGTGTGTTTCGGGTCGTTGTCATGCTGGAAGACCCAGCCACGAGCCATCTTCAATGCTCTTACTGAGGGAAGGAGGTTGTTGGCCAAGATCTCGCGATACATGGCCCCATCCATCCTCCCCTCAATACGGTGCAGTCGTCCTGTCCCCTTTGCAGAAAAGCATCCCCAAAGAATGATGTTTCCACCTCCATGCTTCACGGTTGGGATGGTGTTCTTGGGGTTGTACTCATCCTTCTTCCTCCTCCAAACACGGCGAGTGGAGTTTAGACCAAAAAGCTCTATTTTTGTCTCATCAGACCACATGACCTTCTCCCATTCCTCCTCTGGATCATCCAGATGGTCATTGGCAAACTTCAGACGGGCCTGGACATGCGCTGGTTTGAGCAGGGGGACCTTGCGTGCGCTGCAGGATTTTAATCCATGACGGCGTAGTGTGTTACTAATGGTTTTCTTTGAGACTGTGGTCCCAGCTCTCTTCAGGTCATTGACCAGGTCCTGCCATGTAGTTCTGGGCTGATCCCTCACCTCCCTCATGATCATTGATGCCCCACGAGGTGAGATCTTGCATGGTGCCCCAGACCGAGGGAGATTGACCGTCATCTTGAACTTCTTCCATTTTCTAATAATTGCGCCAACAGTTGTTGCCTTCTCACCAAGCTGCTTGCCTATTGTCCTGTAGCCCATCCCAGCCTTGTGCAGGTCTACAATTGTATCCCTGATGTCCTTACACAGCTCTCTGGTCTTGGCCATTGTGGAGAGGTTGGAGTCTGTTTGATTGAGTGTGTGGACAGGTGTCTTTTATACAGGTAACGAGTTCAAACAGGTGCAGTTAATACAGGTAATGAGTGGAGAACAGGAAGGCTTCTTAAAGAAAAACTAACAGGTCTGTGAGAGCCGGAATTCTTACTATTTTAGATTCCGTCTCTCACAGTTGAAGAGTACCTATGATAAAAATTACAGACCTCTACATGCTTTCTAAGTAGGAAAACCTGCAAAATCGGCAATGTATCAAATACTTATTCTCCCCACTGTATATGATGGATAGATGCAGTTTTATGGACTTCAAAAATGACCAAAAAATAACCATTCACTGCCATTATAAAGCTTGGAAGAGCCAGCCACAACTCCAATTGTGTTCGTCTGAAAGAAAAAAGTCATATACACCTAGGATGGCTTGAGGGTGAGTAAATCATGGGCTAATTTTCATTTTTGGGTGAACTAACCGTTTAACGTAAAATTTTACATTTTTTGTTGAGATAACTCAAATATCCAAGTTGACTACACTTAAAATTTTAAGGCAGCACAAACACTTGAAACAACACATTATTATTTATTCTAATATTGAATTTTAAGTTGTGATACCTATTTGCAATAGTAATTTTTTTACAGTGTTGCTTGATATTGACATTAGCATAAAGCATTTAAATCCATATCATTTAACCACTAAATTAGATATCAGGTGCCCTCTGGAAAAAATATTTAGAAAAACAGAAAGAGAAAAATCATAAGTCATGGCAACTTATGATTTTACATTACTTTAACTCATGAAAATGAGTTGATTTAAGTTGACAGACAATTTGATTACACTTAAAAATGTGAGGCAGCAACTAAACTTAAGTTGAAATAGGTAGACATTTTTTACACTGTTATCAATCAGAAAGTGACTGGAAAATTACTAACACAACCTTTTTTTTCATTGCAATAACAATATGATCCGGAACATGCATTAAGACAGTAAATGGATAAATTTTAATTCCATGCTTACTTTAAAAAATATATATAAACAGAAATCTTCTTCCTCCGCTAAAACACATTGTTTAGCAACAGTTTACGGAGGTGAACTTTTCCCACGTATCACAATTGAGTCCTGTTACACAACACTACAAATGTGTTTGGCCTCTCATGCCTGCCAGAGCACTATGGGTAACAGTATCCTCCATTAGAGAAAGACGAGAGCAGAAACAGGAGATGGTGGAGGTGTGTGAGGATGGGGGTCTTCCGGGACAGATGCCCCATGCATTAACCATGCACTTGATGTTTGAGCCACAACTTACTAAACTCTGCGTGAAGTGGTTTCAATTAAGCATTTAACCTACAAATGAACTACAGGGAATTCAAGAATCACACCTGATGATGTAATTTAGCGGTGCGCTGCTCTGCATCTATAGAGGTCAACAGTCAGGTTACGCAAGTAAAAACTCCATTCATTTTCGCCATAAGGACATTGATTTTGAACGCTAACTTAAAAAACGTTAAAAGACAGCCCTACTGTGAGCTACAAGGCTGTTAACTGATGGTATTTGCTTCTGTTGAAGCTGATAGCCCACATTAATTCAGCTTATTTTTAAAATAATCGTATTTAACAGTGGAATTCCTGGTGAAAAACTACATTACCCATGATGCTGGACAGAAAATTACACCAATCAGAGAGTCAAACATGCTCCAAACTAGTCCTTTAGTCCGCCCACTCCCACGAAGCACTGCGAATGACATAAATCTCCCTACGCTCTCTCAAATACTGAAATGTTTGTGTATAAATGCATATTTCGCAATAAACTTAAGTATATTGTTTTTATACATAAAATCAACATTTGTAAATGAGTAGTTTTATATTTCTCCATCGTTTTTAATTCGATTATGCTGTTCGCAATGCTTCATGGGATTGTAGCTCTTTCTCTCGCTTAACTGTTAACCGTTTTTTTGTCCGATTTTCAAAAACTTTTTTGCTTCAAATCAAAGTTTGTAGTGTTGTGATTTCAAAACGTGGTTCATGACTTATAACTCTTTAACAAAGACTATTTTAAAATCCCTATGGGAAAAATGAATGAAAATATAACTTAAAAGGGGGCGGGCACTAATGCACTATATAGAGACCTTATGTAGCTCCGCCCCTTTTTGGTGCTGCGCTCGTTGTTTTCTGTCTTCCGGTTTGTATTTCGACAGCATGAAGGTAAGATCTTTGAAATCTTCTCTACTGACATTTGTCTATGACAACATTACAATGCTTTTGCTAACTCTACAATAAGCAAATCGACTTTACCAGCTAATTACTCTTTAACAGCGATGCCATAGAAATATACAGAGCTACCGCAAAAACGCAAGTTCAAACACAAAATTATAAAGATGTCTGCGTGCTTGTTTCTCTGGCACATAATAGGCACTACAGGCGCAAAACAAACCATGACAGAGTGATCCGACATGAAGCCGAGGGCTCTCATATCACCCTGAAGGAAGTTTTTACAATAATAACTGTGTATTATCCTACTTATTAAACAACTACTTACCAAATACACATATAAATGCACAGAAATATTGATCTGAGCTTATTAGCTTAATGCTAGGACAAATAGTCCATTACAATGCAAAACAATCTATCTATCAACAAGATGAACACCCAATTAAATTTACAAATCATTATACAAAAATATTTAAATCACAGAATGCCACAACTTATCAAGTATTCTATGTAAACGCTTTCACTTTAGCTAAAACTAAAACCATAAACATTTTCAGTAGCTGATATAATATATAAATGTTAACTGAAATTAAATATAAAAAACATTTCAACATTTCTCATTTTCATTTAATTTAACTTGATAAAATAACTAAAACTGAAATACAAATTAATAAAAATGATATAGTCAAAAAGATCTACCATATATTATGTTTTGATTCTAAATTTTACTTGAGAAGCATGTAAAATTACAATTATACTGTGAAAAGTGTCTTTATATTTGACATATATAGTAGGTACGTTATACACCATTATATGAGCTAATGTCACAATTAAAATAACTAGAAGCTAAATTATAATAAAAAATAACATATATATTACATCATTGTTTTATGTTATTCAGCATTATACTGGTTATCAGCCATACAAATATTACATATATCAGCCAATTTCCACATCAGTGCATCTCTAATACAATCATTACCATCATCATTTTAAGAAATATGAATACATGTTTTGATGCATGTGAATCAGGTTACCTACTAATATATTCACCATTCTGACTAGGGATGCACCTCTATGAACATTTTGCTGATACCGATAACCGATAAGTCTTTATATTTGAAAGCGATAACCGATATATTGGCCGATAAATCTAAATGCACATTTTTACATCATTTTTGAGAGCCTGATTACAAAAACAAAAGTCTCACCATGCCCCAAGTACACAATTAAAATGATGTTGTCATTATAATTTCATGTAGCCTATATGACAGACTTGCACTGCACGTTGCACTGAACTGTAGTGATTCCAATCATATTTCAAGCAAATTAAAAACCATCCTGGCGAACAGCACGCATCTGAAGTGTCTCAGCTGAAGGAAATAATACATTATTTATCAGCTTTAATATATCGGACAAATCTTATCAGGCCGATAATGATTACATTAAAAATGAACATATGTCGGCCGATACCGATATTGTGGCCGATATAGTATCGTGCATCCCTAATTCTGACATATAAAATGACACATAAAAAAAGTGAAATGATCTGGTGAATTTCTATGCTACAGCTCCAAAACTGGCATGCAATAAATGTTCAGATTGTAATTGTAATTCAAAAGAGAAAGCAACAGAAACCGCACCCACTCCATTTCACAATGTTTGCGGTCCTTCTGAACAGAGAAGAAACCAGTTCTCTGAGATAAACTTAACCCAAATACAGCAGAATAATAGACATGTCAAAAGAACAGCAATCAAGTCAAAACATGTCCAGACGTTCTCACAGGAGATTAATTCATCAGAGCGTAGAAACCCACCCCAACCCCACCATTGATGATTTACACCCACCCACCGTTCGTTCATTCAGGACGACTAACTTACTGTCTGCTGGGTTTACGTATGATTGGCTCAGAGTGGTTTCTCAACGTACCAATGTACAATAAATTAAAACTGACGTCCTATGAATTTACCAAAAAATTTCCTGGCCTTTTCCAGACTTTTGTATTGGCTTTTCATAAATAATTTTAGAGAGACTGCATTCAGAAAAAGCTAAATAGATACATAAGATTTTATTCATTTCCATAAATTTTCAAGGCCTGGAAAATCACACTTTTGAAATTTCCAAGACAGTAAAAACTCTGATTATAAGACTCAGCAACTAACATTACTGCAAACTGTAACAATTTCACGTGCACCATTTTTTAAAAATTATAAAGTAAATATGGTCCCATTTTAAACATTAGTATGTTTTAAACGACACTACTTTACCAATTTTAGATGTGCTCTACACACTATGACAACTGCCTACCTAACATGACGGAAAGATTGACTTACAGAAACACATGAAATTAGATCTTCTATCATTAAAGAGACAGACCTTTCTAGAAAAACAAGAGGTCTGATTTCTGACTCCAGGACAGTTTGTGGTGTTATTGCTCCCGCGGCTGAAAACCCTCACGTTCAGCTGAAATTCACTTCATATTCTTTAGGTTTGGAGTCCAAAAGAGCCCAACACAAACAAACGATAGACTAATTTTTAAGGATGCACAATTTTTAGGGATGCCACCATATCGGTATCGGCCGATATATGTTCATTTTTAATGTTATCGTTATCAGCCCGATAAGAAAATTAGCCGATATATTAAAGCCGATAGATAATGGATTATTTAATTACACTGAGACACTTCAGATGCGAACTGCCCACCATTAAATTACTTGAAATATGATTCATTTTGAATCACTTCAAAAAGGAAAGTTCAGTGCAACATGTGTCAGCGCTACATAAAGTCATAGGCTACATAAAATTATGTAGTAAGACTAATACAATGAGAACATTATAATTGTGTGCTTGGGACATGGTTTTTAATTATGAGACTTTTGTTTTTGTAATCAGGCTCTCAAAAATTATATAAAAATTTGGTTTCAGATTTATCGGCCAATATATCGGTTATCGGCCAAAATGTTCATATCTGTGCATCCCTACTAATTTAGGGGGGGGCCCTTTAGGTTTATGTTTAAATGTGTACAATTGCATGTAAACAAAATTATTGCTTTTATTCTTAGACCAAACAAAAGTTATGTTTTCATGGGGGACAAAAGTATGTTTGACAAGTCATTTAGTGCATAATCAGGGAGGCACAATCACAGTAAATAGAATCATACCACTAGTGCACAGATGTCAAACAAAAACTGACATTTTGTTTATAATCAGTTCTCATATACATAAGAAAAATATGATCAACTGATACTTCTAGAACAATTGACATAAGGTTTTTAATCACTAAAATAAAAGCGGGTTGTTTCAACGGTTAAATATGGACAAACCCAACCGTTGGGTTTCAAATTTTAATTAAAAAATTTAAACCAACGGTTGGGTTTGTCCATTTTTGACCGTTGAAAAAACCCATTTTTAGTGTGTATGAGAACTACATATGATGACAACAAAGAACTTTTTTCAACTACAGCCACAAACGTTTCTTTATTAAACCTACGAATCGTTGAAGACACATCATGAGAGTTTAAACATGTTCTAACGATAAACTGGAATAAATCTTTACAAACAAGCATCGTTTCTGCGCTGTCGGGCATCCAAACACACACACACACAGGTAGAGGAACTCAGGTGGGACACACCTTCACAACACCGTTTACAAGCACACAAACCCCTTAAAAGCGTATTTTTAAAAAATCAAACATGACTTACCGATTTCAAATCGACTTCTGTGGGTCCTCTGAAGGCGTTTCGTGTGTTTTATTGCTCCATGTTCGCTCCGTGTCAGCGTGGAAGAGGCGAGCTGTTCTGTGTGTGTCCTCAGACTGGAAAAACTGGTCGGACGAGGAGAAGCTTAGTCCTACAAACCCATTATACACACACTAGGATGGAGGCTTGCTTTCTTTTCTTTTTTTCCCCCCCTTTCCTTTTTGAACCGACACACTCCAAGACTGGCGCTCATTCCTCGGCGATCACGTGATCGCGCAGGTAAGAAAGGTGTGACTCATTTTACAGTCAAATTATGCGGGGGAAATTCTTCTTTTACTGTAGTTATTATTTCTGTCTCCTGGTATCGATATAGATACATCACATAAATATAGATCCATCACATAAATAGATAATATCACATAAATAACAGAATATAATTTCAATTCCTATACAAGTATTTTTTACTTAATAGATAATATAATATAACAGATAATCATTTCTAATCAGTTTTAAAATCTTCTCAAGTTTGGGTGGGTGTAAAACTTGAATAAATATAAATGTAATGTAAATGTAAAACGAGGTTGTTCTGATCTAAATACACTTATACAAAATAAAAATATATAATTATTTTATTTTTTAATCAGTTTTAAAATGTCTGTTCTCAGCTTTGGGAGGAATTAATGCAAATGTAATATAAATGTAAAGTTAGGCTGTTTTAATCTGAATACGCTTTAATTTTGAATAGCGGTAAAGTATCGCCCTCTACTGAGAGAAAAAAGTAGCCTATTTGTTTTAGTCCTGACAAGATTATTTAGCGGTCAGTTATGATGGGTCTGAATAATTAATTTGTTTTACCTCTTTACTATGTATTTTTCATAGATTTTTCAAGTCAACGGCTATTAAAATTTCCTCACAGATGAAGCGCAACGACTATCACGTGACAGCTGTTATTTTTCTCAACGCTGCTTCCATCAGAGTGATTAACAATACTTTAATTTATAACATCTTAATTTTAATATTTTGAGTTAATAGATCAAAACGATTCGTTTTAGTGTACAAATGTCTACAATAAGACAGAATTCGGTATAATACCGCTCAGTGAAGGATTCTGCTTTCTAAGCCATCGAAACCGCGCGCGCCCTCTGGAGGAGAAAACCTGTTTTACACGAAACAGTGATTAGCTAGTAACGATCCAGTTTTGTTTTTTCTTACCTTACGTCATCTGATTTTTATTTTTTATTTTTTTATTTTTTTACTGAATTTTAATCTTTACTGTGTTTAAAGTGTATACAAAATCCAAATATACAGAAAACTATTAGTAAACATTCGAAATTAGATAATTGTGGAAAAGCATTTCTATGCCTGTTTAGATAGAAATATGTTTGTTTCTGTACTCTCAGAAGTTTTGCGTAACATTAAATCGGGTCTTTAGTGTTTCTGATTACATTTGCTATAGTTTTTGAGTGTATTGCATAAAAGAACAATATTGGGTAAAGCTTTTGATTGATCGTCCATGATGGACAGGAGTCATTTAAAGGTGCAGTGTGTAATTTTTATGAGGATCTATTGACAGAAATGCAATGTAATATACATAACTATGTTTTCAGTGGTGTATAAAGACCTTACATAATGAACCGTTACGTTTTTTTTTACCTTAGAATTAGCCATTTCTATCTACATAGTACAGTGGTCACTATTTTGCGCCACTAAAGAAAACTGTTGAATTTCAATCAGTTTGGGGTTGCCAGTTGGGGACTAGTTCACCACAGATGTCAGGTTAGAGACATGAAGAACCAGCATGCTTTAATGCTTTAATTTCTCCACATTAATCCATACAGCTTTAATAAAGGTTCAGCACATAAGTGCAAATGAATACATTGCTGTTCCCATGGGGGTGTGTGATTTAGTTCATATAATACACGCACACGTCAAATGTGAAGAAAGCATCAAGTCCGTTTGATACACTCACTCCATGTGGAGCTAATTACTATTAATGCTAATTAACGCCACCTGCTGGAGATGGGCAGAGCATAGCATAGCATCTTTAAATTGCTGCTTTCACAGCGCGCTCTGACATTGACTGATTGCCAGAGAGTCTCACAGACACACATTCAATGGCACAATAGGTGCGTTCCATTCGACCGTAAGTGGACTGCGAAGTGGACTTCACAGGGTATTCCGCCATCTTAAGTGAGATTCCAATCCGAAGGGAGCGAACATGTTCAGTTCGAAGGGCACAGCGAACGGCGTAGGGAAGAAGGGAACATCGATACATCACTTCACAGGAAGTGGAGAGCGAAAATCACCCAACTGTCATTGCGCGTCGCATCAACTGTCTGAACTAACGATGGAGCAGAGCCGTTGGAAGAGTTTTTAAACGCCTCTGCGATGGAGGAGTTTACGTATGCATTTGAATATTCATAGTTATTATTATACAAAACTAGAGTATGAATGGTTATGGGTCATTCTATAATTGCGTGTACATCTCATGTCCGTGATGTGTATATTTTTAATATATTTCCATAAATATAAAGCCCAAGTGCTTATTTTCATAGTACAAAATTATATTTTCCCCAGGGCACACTACTACATGTGGAAAAACCCATATCTTTTGTTCAAAAATAGGTTCATATCACATAGAACCCTGGTTTTCAGCTGTCCGGTTTTGTAAAGTTGCTCATTCTACTCTGCATTTAAGCATGACAATTATCTCAAACATAAATTAATTTTATAGTTTTACCTTCACTTAGATTAGATAATCAAGACATTATGTTGTGCTCTTCAAAAATAATAAGTGTTTATTGTGATATACCTTATTTTATGTGTGTCCGAAAAACCATTGTCAACTAAGTTACCCACTTGGAAAACCCCCTTCAAAAAGAAATGGATTGTCCCAATCTCACATAATTTGCATAGTGTGATGTCATTTCATCATGAAGCACAGGGATGAAAGACTAAAAGTTGGGTCCTTTCTCTTTTCCATAATATTAGTTAAAAAAGCAAACCTGTGTCAAGAGTGGATTAATTGACTGTCCACAGTGTTACATAAGTATTATTGCTGCAAATTTTAAAAAAAAAAATTACAAAAACTTATGTTTATGAAAATATATTTCTAAACATATCATGATCTCAGTGGTTCTGGGCTTCCATGTTGAGTATAGGCCCAAAATGCTAAAAAATGTCAACTAAGTTACCTTCAACTGTGTTACCCAGTAAAGGTAACATAGTGGACAGTAGCAAACTTTTACGCATGGTGAAACTCAGGGACCAAGGCGAGAGGATCCAAATGCAGATACGTTTTAGTAATAGAATTAACAGGAACCAAAACAACAGAAACCATGAACCGGACAGAACCAAACACATAACAGCCATCAAAAGACTAGACCTAGAACATGAGCAAATACTGGGGTATTTATACACAAGTTAACCAGGGGCTGACGAGGGATAGGTGTAGGTGATTTGTTTTCCCTTAAGGCCAAAGTATACTTCACTTTTTACGTGTACACGAGGGTCAGCGGACAGTGCGCATGATGCAAATTTTGTCATCAGAAGAGTATGTGCGTACGTAACGCGCACCGCTGGATTTTTGTAACCGCGCATACTTTGCACGCGCAGGTTGCACATGCGATTTAATTTTTAGCAGTATTTACATAGGTTGTAACTCGAGGCGAGAGATTGCTCAACTGCGCCTGCGTAAAACGCCTGTGTACGCATACGAGTCAAAAGAAGTATACTTTGCAAGGCTGTGCACTCGACTGTGCACATACGCTCGCGTCCGCTTAAAAAAACAAAGTAAACTTTCGGCTTTACACCTTACACCTTGACCTTGTTGGCATGGTAACTAATTATAGTTAATAATCGATTCATTTAATAATCGATTAAAAAGGAATTTATACCTGTATAGTATTATGTTGGACCAGTGCGGTTTGGAAAATGGATGATTCAGCTGCAATCGTCATTTTCTGGTGAGAGGCTGGAATTCATTCAGCGCGCGGCTATCACAGTGCATTATGGGTATTCTCTAGCCGTTAAGTGTACATCAGTATACTCGTTTTTGCGGTGCATTGTGGGATTGAATAAGTGCACTAAATAATGTCCACAATAATTTCGGACACCACTACAAATGGCTGTCCCATCAAATAGTGCCCTATTGAAGGGTATAGGGGGCGATTTCGGACAAAGCCAAGGACAGGAACTGAACTAAAAGGAAGTAAACTTTTCTCATGTCCAGTCAACTGTGTTACCTTTGTCAACTATGTTTCCGTGTGGTCAACTGTGGTACTGCTGAGTTTTTAATTTTCAAAAATACCCAGTTGCCTACTGTGCAATATGTTTAGTGTTATGAGATTACCAGAGGTGTCCTTTGTCCATCAAGGTATTTTTCTCTTTCAAAACAGCATATACAAATTTGACTTGTTTGAGAAAATGGTAGGACCATTTAACTACTTTTGTGAAAATAGAGAGGTATTATACCTCTAAATATTTTTTCCATAAAGTGTTAATGATTATAATTTTTTATTTTGGTAAGTGGATACATAATCTGTCAGTCAAGTGACTATTTAAATTGTAGGTATTTTTCCAAACTATGAACAAATACTTATTTTGTCCGTAACATAGTTGACCGGAATATATCTAACATCCGCTTTTTGGGGGGGGGAAATTCCAAAACCAGGAAACCCTGAGTTTGCCTAATAGAATAATTACTTGATTTAAAGGGTTTTATGTAAGGTCCTGTTTGTGTTTTGGGAAAAAAGAAAACTTGATTTCTTCATATTGTCAACTTCCAAATCCACCCCTAATTATAGAATGACCCTTATGGCAATGACTGTTGTATTCGCATATTCTATTGTATGAATATGTAAACAAATTAAAAGTGTTGAGAAGCAGCTGAGGCCTGTCATTTTATACTTTATTTACCTCGTTTACTATGCAGCTGCGCGTGGAAAAGAAAGCGCACTAGATGAGACCGCTACAATTATTAAGACCATTGATTAAGAACACATTAATACATAGTTATCCGAATCAAAATGTATTTTCGTATTGAGCTGTTCATATTCAAAACCATATTGATTTTCATATTCAGCATCAAATCTGTTTATAGTCAATTAAATATACAAGTATATGTAAACTAATAAAACGAATAGACTAATACAATGTTTTGATTATATTTTTAGATACATACTGTGTGTATTTATTTTTATTATATGGTTTTTTATTATATGGTCTATTATATGACGTTGTAGGGCGTTCCAAATGAGCGATTATTGTCAGCAAAGTCCACTTCAACTGATATACCATGCTCAGGGAGTAGGGAGCAGTGAACACTGCGCAGGGACCCTGTCGAATGGAACGCACCTCAAGGGCCTTTTTAACAGCCGCCATGTTTCTACAATAGCCCTAAACGGACAAACTGCTCTACAGAGCGCTAGCCACTCTCTGCTGTCTCCGACGACGACATCTTTGTCATGTGTCGGCCACCGTAGCTTCTCTATGTGCGTCAAAAGGAAGAAGAGAGGGGTGAGCGGTTGCAATTCACAACCTCACCGCTAGATGCCGCTAACATTTACACAGTGCACCTTCAAAGATTATTATTGATTAACATCCATTTATTCAAGAGAAATGTGAAGTTAACGAGTTGAGAAGAAAATGCGGTATCCAATTTCATCAAAAGCAAAAGAGATGCCATTTAAGATTGCAAATATTCCCCCCTTCTGCTCGTTTTCTAATGTTATCCCCGGTTAACCCCTAATCCTTCTGTCACTACCTGTAACAAATCCTTCCCTCGCAGGTCCCGAAGCCCTAAAATTATACTTTTTTTCCCTTTTTGGTCCAGAAAACTTATATAATTTCATTTTTATATTATTTTTTAATGCAGTTTTTTGGGAGATTTTTTATGTTATTTACCTTTAAGTTACTAGATTTTATCAATAAATAATATAATTCTTCACATTCTTTCAACTTAAATTCAAAATAACTCCAAACCATGCAAAACCCAGCTCGAAATACCTCACATTAGGTCAATTTGGGTGTCTCTGCCAACTTCTTGTGGAAAAAAAAAACAATATAACATATTTCTAGTAGATGCCCTTATAGCTCTACACTCTAAAAACGTTTACCATGATTTACTCATTAAACATTTTACACTAAAAAAAATGAGTAAATTTACAAGCAGTGAAATCAATTACATACTGAGTAAATGTAAGTAAAAAAAATAAGTAGATCTGAGTAACTGCATTTGGTACAATAACAAATAAAATTAGGTAGAAATAATAGGGAAGAAACATTTAAAAAACAATATTTGTGAGTAATATTAACAGTTTTTATTTATGAGTAATATTAACTTTTATAGTATTAACTTTTTTAATTTCCTCTAAACCTTTGTAAAATACTCCACACAACCACAGCCTTTATTGTCGATGAGTACAGCAATACAGCATATTTTATACTGTTTTAACATGTATACAATATTGCCTACATTTAAACTCATGTAACAAACATATTAGAAGTAAAAATGAAACATTTAAAAGTAATTCAGGTGTAATCAACCGGTCTGTTATCCATTTCCACCGTATCAGCGCTGGTTTTCGAGCCTGAGATGGACTCGCGCTCTGCGGGTGAACTTTGAACTTCAGACCACCGTCCTGACTCCATAACCTGCCAACAAACAAACAGTGCACAGTTCTGAGAACATTTTATCATCCAAATTAACTATATTCATTATCTTTAGGAATAAAATCGTGTGTTTTGAGCAAGGCACCAGGCGTTTCAAAAACAGACGCCACACTCGATTCGGTGACTCACATTGCATCCCTGTATGTGGTTTTGTATTAAATAAAATGATTTAAAGCACATTAATGATTTTATAGATAAAATAAAACACACAAACCTGAATTTCACAGAGGAAATGCACCAATTCTGCGACGCTGAGAAGAGAGAACTGCTCTGGAGACTGAAGAGAATTCAAACAGCCGGCGCGCACTCAACCGTCGAGTCGTCGTCACGTCAGAGGGGGTGGGGGAGGGGTGCATTGTTTTAATTGAGTAAACTTACTCAATTTCTTAAGTTTGTGTTAAAGATTAATAATGTTGATTTGAATTAAGTAATATTTTTTATTCTTGAAACAAATCAGTTTAATTCTCCATTCTATAATATTTTGATAGAAATGTCACAAATATATTAAGTATATTTTAAATAAATAATTGGTTAGTCAAATACTAAATTCTTTTAGTGAAAAAAACTTAAATATAACTACATTTTAGACAAAATTAACTTGGATTTTTAGCAATTATTTTGGTATGTTCAACTCAAACAATCAAGTAAATGATATTCAGATATTTTATTAAGTTAATAAAGTTAATTATTACTGTGATATTTACTAAGCCACTGAATTAGAGTGTATTTAGGACCGCTGGGTCCTAAAGTCAGTTCTTGAGTTTTTCTCTTCAGTATGCATTCAGATACACATGTAGACATAAAATAATTTTTTGGTAAAGTTTTAGCATTTTTAGTTTTAATTTTGAGCATTTTTTAGGTTTTCTATGTATACTGAAGAATTCCATTCATTCCTAAGTGGGTCGAATTGACCCACAAGGGAAGGATTTGTTACTTTTTTTTATTACAACCACTTTTTGTGTGTGTGTGTGTGTGTGTGTGTGTGTGTGTGAGAGAGTGTATTTGTGGTTCAAATGTGATAAAAGTCCTAAGGTTTTGGACCACACCGATGAACTAAATAAAAAAATAAAAATTAGGATGAGTAGAGCACGTTTTCTTATGACTCAACGTACAAAACTTCATGAATGAGGTTACTGAGCTATATGGATAAATAAAAATAATGTCTATTAATGTGTATATATTAAAAACTCTCTAATCTTCTGGGAAAAAAATATGTATTTAGCCTAATATTATTACTATTAACAATTGTTTTAAGAACAACAATGCTAAAGTTACAGAACTTATTGAAAGATTTATGCATGATTCAATTTTTCTCCAGGTCTTAAATCAGCACTCTTTAATAGGACTTCCCAAACTCTGAACATGAATAATCAGTTTTAAATATATACAAATGTCATTGAAGACATCCAAGAAGTGCACTAGTCATGCAACAGAAATGAAAATCAATACATAATAAACGAGACACATGGGTTATGTAGTTGTTTTTTATTTTATTTTTGTGTTAATACAATAAATATACAAAACTCAAACTACTCAACATGCGACTAAGGGAGCGAGACAGGAGTGCGTTTGTACAGTACAATGAAATTCAGGACAACAGGCCACCGTTCTTTTAGTTATACAAAATATACAAATATCCCTCGATTCTGTTTTAAATCATGTCAGAGTAGCAGTAGTACAACTAGTGATGGGTTTCCTTCGATTCATCTCACGGTATCAGTGTTTCAACTAAGTTAGCTAACATCACTAATTTAAAAAAGACAGCTTAAAGCCACGATCCATTGCATCACACACAAGAGGTCACGTCGTCTCGCGCTCCCAACAGATTCTTGTGGTTTTTTTTCCGGTTTTAAATGAAAGCATTTCAAAACAAACCAAAATAGAGGAACATTCAGGTGCCATTTGTTGAAATTTATTTATAAAAGAATGACTTGCAGTAACACACACACACACACACACACACACACACACACACACACACACACACACAGAGAACCGTACATGAATGAAAAAATAAAAGATTCAAATATGACACACACTCAGTAAGATTTAAGGAACATATTGAAATAAAAGGAATAGTTCACTTTGGTGCACTATTCCTTTTAAGTCCTTAAATGTGTCCGAAAAACCAAAACTGATGCAAACTCAATACTGAAAACAGGATGAACACACACTTTGTTCTCTCACACACACAGAATGTTGCTGAAAGGTTAAGATCAAGATCAATTTGCATCTTGATGCATATCCCATAATCGCAAAACTTGGCTGTCTCTTGGCGACAGTAACCAAGGCTACAAGGTTCTCTGCTCCAGTCAATAAAAAATAGAGGAAAACAAACTCTACGCAGACAAATGACGGCGTGATTCAGAACACGATTAAGGATCCAACCTTGGGACGGCCCAGCACGGCATGGTCTTACACACATCTGCAGGATAAATGCCACGTGTCGTTAGCGATATGCGGTTTGGGGACGTGATGCTAAATTTTAAATGTGATTTTAAAATGTTTTCCAGTTTACCCTAATGCACGTTAGACTGGGAGAGATGATGATCCTCGGCCCGGCAAGCTTCCCATGCATGTGCAGGAACGTATCCTGAGTGGTTCACGCTTTTAAGAATTAGTTTCCATTCCAAAAACAAATCCATTAGAAAGAAAAAAGAAACCAGAAAGCCTCAGAATCATTCATATGGTTTAAAATCAGTCAATACTTTATGTCATCATACAGGTTTGTTTATATATATATATATATTTATATATTTACAGGTGAAGAGACCCTCTGAGGTGCGTGTGGAGCGTTTACGGTCACATCTGATGGGCGTCTTCATGTACTGATGGCTCATTTGCAGGATAATTGGGAGAATCTTGCTAAGAAACGGTCATGGTATACCCCAAATTTCAAAGAAAAATTTAGCAGAGCTGAAAGTTTGCATAAATGGCATTCGCATTATGACATTTATGCAAAACTGATTTTTTTTGCATTTCGGTAATGCAAAGAAATTTATTTAAATGCTTGCTTGTCACAAAAATATCCTAAATGTATGTAATTTTCTTATTTTCTTTTGATTTTGAGATGAAATGCGACCAGGACTTGCATAACTGTGTGAGATCGCTCATTTTACAAGTGTTTGTTTACGCGGAGATGATCGGTAAGACAGACCTGTGAGGGCATAACCTTCTTTTTTCCTTGGATCCCATAAAAGGACATTTGATGACATCACTTCCTGTTGTTTAACAGGGACAAACGGATGAAAACCCAGCAGTGATGTGAACATATAAAGTGACTTTTTAGGCTGTTTACACACACGCTCGAGAGCAGACAGGCGCTCCACACACACACTCCAACTAAAGATCAGGTCGGCAGGAGGGGAGGGGCTGTGGGCGGGGTCTCAGTCAGTCACAGGAGTGCATTAAGTCAATGAGAGTGGGAGTGGTCTTGAACAGCCGGTCAGAGCTGACGAATGGCTGTAAGGACATTAGGAGGAATGAGGAGGGCGGGGTCAGAGTAGCATGGATGGACTCGAAGTTCTCTGAACCAATCAGATCTGCTCTTTGAAGGCTCCTCGGGCAGCAGTGGAGGCGGCGTTAGCGGCGGCGGTCTGCACCGTCTTGTTGGCCATGACGCCAGTGGCGAACTCCTGCTGCGCCTTCTCGAAACTGGCGCCAGTGGTTCGGTACAGCGCATGGACCTGCAAATAAACACATTCGTTTGAGTATACTGGAAATAACGCCTTCTATACGTAGGTAAAAAAAACAACTAACCTGGTTAAAATTAAATAGGAGAAATTATTACTAAACTGTAAAAATTACAACATCAATTTGACATTTTCAGTGTTATTTTAATATTATCTATATAGTATTTATTAACTGATTTTTACAAATATTTTTAGTTTTCATTTTAATTTGCACTTCAATTTAACATTTTGAATTTTTTTAAATTTCAGTTTTCATTTTAACATTTTGAATTAATTTTATTTTTATATTTTCCATTTTCATTTTAATTAGCATTTTATTTTAACATTTTAATTAGCATTTTATTTTAACATTTTAAATTAGTTTTTATTTTCATTTTTCATTTTAATTTAACATTTTTAATTAGTTTTGAAATACTATTAGTTTGAAATAGCCTTTATTTTTATATTTTCATATCTTCATTTTATTTATTCATTTATTAATTTAATTTCTATTTAGTTTAAGTTTTAGTGATTTTATATTGGTTTTTAATTTCAATTGACCTTAAAAAAAGTTATTTTAAACCAAAAGTTTATTTCAGTCTTAGTTTTAGTAATTTCAGTTCTTCAACTTAAAAATTATTTCATTTCAGTTTAATTTTTGTTTAAGTTTTTTTTTTTTTTTTTAATGAAATTTTGTGTTTAAGGTGAAGCACCTTTTTAAACATGATGAGAGAGATGACAGCCGACGCGGTGAAAAGGGCAGCAATCAGGATCATGATGATGCCGACGGGAATACTCGTGTTCAGCCCGGTCAGCGCAGAGATCCAGCCACTACAAACACACACATCATCAGTCATTATATCACACAGTTTATAATGTAACAATGTAAAGAAAGTGCCATTTTCAAAGGCAAATTTCCCATTTATGGGGGAACATTTTTTTGTATGAGTGTGTTTGAATGTGTTTGAGAGTGTGTGTGTGTGTGTGTGTGTGTGTGTGTGTGTGTGTGTGTTTTCTCACCTGGCTCCCCAACCTGCAATGCCAATGGCTTGCAGCACATGGACACCAAACTGGCAGATATAGACGAAGAAGAACACAAAGAACCTAAAAGAGCTGTCACTCCTTCAGAGAGAAAGAGAGAGAGAGAGAGAAAGAGAAAAGGGTTACAATCTGAGTTCTCCATAAAGGTACAGTGTCTGTGTGTGTGTGTTCGTGTACCTGAACGCTCCATACAGGGGTCTGTACCAGCAGACAAATGAACAGGGTGTAAACAGCATAAACCAGAGCATAGCCAGACCAAAATCCACTCCCCTCGACGCATCTACACAGAACCACGACAAACAGCCGAATATATTGGCAAACAGCGTCCCCGTGTGGACTGCAAGAGAGTAACATGAGAGAGGAGACCATGAAGAAACATCAGGATATTATATATATATATATATATATATATATATATATATATATATATATAAAATGTAATATAATGTTGAATCTTTGCAATTATTTGCGAAAACTTTTTTTTTTTAAATACATAGCTACTGTGTTTAACAACCTTAATGCTTAAAATAAAATAACTGAAACTAGAGGAAAAAAAAAAAAAAAAAAAAAAATACTACTTAACTGCCCAAGCCATTTTTAATGTGTATGAATGTTTTTCTCCAAGAACCTGTTAATAATTAAAGTGGTCTAAACATTCACCATCTCTGTTATATTAACACAATCATTGTAAACTCTCTTCAAAGTCACTCAGAAGCTGCTCCATTAATAGTAGAGCTCAGGATTGCCGTTACTGCTGCTGCTAAAAAAAATTATAAACATAATGGGAGCGCAAGTTGTACCTTATTCATGGCAAATGCTTTCAGTCACAGAGTCTGTCTACAACTGGAGTTTTGGTGTGGAATTTGCCAGAGAGTCAGAAAATACCTTACGGTTCTTTCACCACATTTACTGCACAAACTCCGGTCCCTCTCTGTCTCTGCCCAATCCCCTCCCAAATTCCTACACAACAAGGTCAGGCGAAATTTAAAGTCCAGTCTGATGATACTAGTCACATGATACCTCAAATCACATGATGCATGATGGCTCCACCCATCCCTTGCATGTCTAATACCATGTGAGTGATCTCCTCCAGTATGAAACTCATCAAATAGTAGTCAATGACCTCAACAGTTTCTCTGGGAGACACAAACTGTGCTGAAGTCTATAAAGTTCATTTCATTTCCCAAAAGTCTTTTATTACATATACCTACAACCTTCCCAAACAGACACGGACAAAACAGAGCAGAGCAGATGTGCACTCAACAGCACAATTAAACAATCAACACTAATGCACACCCTTTGCATTAACAGCCAGTTAAAATCATCTTATTCTACACTTTTGTAGCACTTATTCAAAGGGGTCATGAACTGCACTGTTTTATGTTTCCTGGGTGCACTTATAATGTAAGTATGATTTTTACATCAAAAATTGTCAAATTTAGAAATAACAGGCATTTTTCCTACCCTGATTTTAGCCTGATTTGAACGCTCTGTTTGAAGGGGCTGCTGTGAGACTCCAGTGTAAACACCCACTGCTGTGATTGGCCGCTGTGAGACTTCAGTGTAAACACCCACTGCTGTGATTGGCCGCTGTGAGACTCCCGTGTAAACACCCACTGCTGTGATTGGCCGCTGTGAGACTCCCGTGTAAACACCCACTGCTGTGATTGGCCGCTGTGAGACTTCAGTGTAAACACCCACTGCTGTGATTGGCCGCTGTGAGACTCCCGTGTAAACACCCACTGCTGTGATTGGCCGCTGTGAGACTCCCGTGTAAACACCCACTGCTGTGATTGGCCGCTGTGAGACTCCCGTGTAAACACCCACTGCTGTGATTGGCCGCTGTGAGACTTCAGTGTAAACACCCACTGCTGTGATTGGCCGCTGTGAGACTCCCGTGTAAACACCCACTGCTGTGATTGGCCGCTGTGAGACTCCCGTGTAAACACCCACTGCTGTGATTGGCCGCTGTGAGACTTCAGTGTAAACACCCACTGCTGTGATTGGCCGCTGTGAGACTCCCGTGTAAACACCCACTGCTGTGATTGGCCGCTGTGAGACTCCCGTGTAAACACCCACTGCTGTGATTGGCCGCTGTGAGACTCCCGTGTAAACACCCACTGCTGTGATTGGCCGCTGTGAGACTCCCGTGTAAACACCCACTGCTGTGATTGGCCGCTGTGAGACTCCCGTGTAAACACCCACTGCTGTGATTGGCTGCTGTGAGACTCCCGTGTAAACACCCACTGCTGTGATTGGCTGCTGTGAGACTTCCGTGTAAACGCCTACTGCTGTGATTGGCTGCTGTGAGACTTCAGTGTAAACACCCACTGCTGTGATTGGCTGCTGTGAGACTTCAGTGTAAACACCCACTGCTGTGATTGGCTGCTGTGAGACTTCAGTGTAAACGCACTCTGCTGTGATTGGCTGCTGTGAGACTTCAGTGTAAACGCCCACTGCTGTGATTGGCTGCTGTGAGACTTCAGTGTAAACACCCACTGCTGTGATTGGCTGCTGTGAGACTTCAGTGTAACCGCACTCTGCTGTGATTGGCTGCTGTGAGACTTCAGTGTAAACGCCCACTGCTGTGATTGGCTGACATCTTTGCATATGAAATAGCTCAGTATTACATGTGGAACTCTTGATAACTTTTAGCACGTTTTTACTATTACAGCTCTCAAGGTTAACTAATGGTGAAAAGCGTTGATTATATTCAGATCGTAACATGAAAGGTTGCAGTGATGAGCATTGTAGCCGATCACAGACATGTTGAGCACATGAATGCAGTGATCTTGTCATCGATTTCTGCACACTAACGAATGCTTTCATCATAACTAACAGTGCAAACACGATGTAAATAAGAGACTTGTTGATTATTAAGGGAGTTTTGGCAAGAATCCAGAACTCAGTCACTGATAAACTCACGCTGTTTGATTGACAGCTCCAAAGGGAGCGTTCTTTGATCGCTTTTTATATATTACTAACAGAAACAATGTGAAGTTGAACGTTTAGTCACTGGTTTGATTTACAGACACATAGACAAAGAACATCTGACTGTACATGAATCATTACATATCAGAAATCACTGATCACAGATCAGGCATTAGAATTAACACGGTTACTTACATGTTGTCATTACTGTCAAGTCCATATCGTAAAAGTCTGTTTGCAAAGCCTGTGCCAAAATTGCGACTGATTTACCAAAGAATCCACAGTGAAATGTACCGAATACAAATAAATAATGCTCAACTGAGACATTCACAAATACTTAATCACATTCCTAGCATTAGGATCCTTTGGAAGGTAATGTTATTTTTAGTCTCTCCTCGACATCTCACTAACACGCCAAAGTTGTGATGATGAAGTAGGCGTTGATCTTCTTCTGCAGAGACGGTCTTTCATCTATCTATAGGCACATTCCACAATGAGTCGTTCTCTGGTCTTGGTTACAATAAAAGCTGATTTTGGACTAATAAGGACGTTTTCAGTTCTGAAACAGGATATTCTTATAGTATGATGACCTCTTACATGTCAAAAGGAAAATTTGATGTCTCAGTTCATGACCCCTCTAAGACTCCTACTGCATATGTAAATGGCTTCTGTTGTCTAGCCTTTGTAGGCAGTATGTTTGGTTTCAGGCAGCTTTTGGACTGCTGGCATTATGGGATTGGTCAAGAGATACTCACACATCCAGAGATAGTACATGATCTTGACGGTTTTCTGGAACTCCACAGGTATATCCACCGTTATGTCATGATAGAAACACGGACCCACCGGAAACTTCTCAGGAAGAGGCGGCCAGTTGTTTTTCCTCCCTTAGAAACAGGAAAAAGCAATTAAAAAAGGAAAGAAAGGAGTGGATGATGAAACATGAGCATGATGACAAAAGGTGGTTAACTGGGGTACAATTGCAACAGAATGGTAATGTAACTTATTCATCTGCTGATCTGCTGACTTCTATGCAATTTTGGTCAGAATAAGCCGCAATCTAAGGGTGTGTTCACACTTGTAGTTCGGTTCTCTTGGTTCTTTTGTTCCGGACCAAAAAAGAAAACGATACATTTAGTCCTGGTTAGCTTAGCATTCACACTGAACCTAAAGATACAAAACAAACAAAATAACCAATTTCAGATGCAACAAGGAATCTGCTAATATTATAATGCATTTTAACTTTGGTTACAATTATTTATGAAAAAAAATATAATGCATTATAATGTACATTATGCATACCTTCATAATGCATTAAACAAAGGCTTTACGTAAAGTGTTACCAACATTTCTTATTATTATCAATGTTGAAAATAGTTGTGCTGCTTCATATTTTTGTGGATATTTTTTCAGGATTCTTTGATGAATAGAAAGTTCAAAAGAACAGCATTTATTTTAAACGAAAATCTTCTGTAACATTATAAGCGTCTTTACTGTCACTTTTGATCAAATGAAGACAAAATCTTACTCACTTCAGACTTTTGAACGGTAGTCTACATATGCTAATGCTAATGCATGTACAAGAGATGACAAAAGTTTAATTACAAAGTCAATACTAAATTTAAAAATATACACATAAAAAAATAAATAAATATACATACATACACACACATATACATATATACATATATATATATATATATATATATATATATATATATATATATATATATATATATATATATATATACATACACACACAAACACCTTCAACATTTTCACACATTATCACAGTATATTTGCTATAGTTTAGAAAATGGTAATAAAATATGACGAGCAAATTCATCTTGATAATGTCAGATAACTTTGATAGAAAGGTATGTAATGGATTACAATCAACCAATCAGCTGTCAGCTGTTACATTTAAGTACCCAATTATTTAATACCAATTTAGGTCAACCATTGGCCTTCATTTTGTTCAGTCTGTGGTGTAAAAAACACTTCAGCAAAACATGGTCAGGTCAAAGTGTCTAAATAATTTTGGTCCCAAATTTTTATCAATTTTACTGGTAGTTCACTGTATGAAGAATTTTTGGGTATAATATGTCACAGTTTACTTTATTTTGCTATCCTCACTTAAATAAATGAACTATAGTGTCCTGCACCCACTAGAAAAAAAAATATATCTGGTGTCTGAATCATTTTTGGTTTGACTGTATATACACACACACACACATATATATATATATATATATATATATATATATATATATATATATATATATATATATATATATATATATATATATATATATATATATATATATATATATATATTAGGGGTGCCACTAATGCCACGGTTCGGTTCATATCACGGTTTTGGAGCCACGGTTCGGTTCGGTTCTGTTCGCTGTGGGTCAGGGTTCATGGCAGGGCACCAGCAATAATAACACTAGATTCACTTTTAACTTAATAACAACAACAACAATAATTTAACTTATTAACTTTATCTTTATTAACATTATACATTGTCTTCGCGTTTTCTTTAGAGCGGTTAGCATACCTGAGTAAACTAAAATGAAATAAATGCCTCCACTGTAGACTAGTCAGAAATAATCTACTCATTTTACCATTTACCATAATGTTGAAAAAAAAACAAAAGCAAATTTATTTCATAAAAATTGATGAACCACACACACGTAATGTCCCACTTTAGCCTACTTAACAAACACATAAATTGTACAAATATGACTAATACTGATGAATAAATGCCTATATGGTAAAGCTATTAAATAGCAGTTTTTGTTAATACAATAAAGTAGCCACCACACTAATTTAAAAATAAACAAAAATACATAAAGTGAAAATAAAGTGGCATTTTGAGGTTATGGAAACAACAGTTACCATGGTGAATACACAATACCAACATGAACTGTTAATGAATCATATAAACTGCTCCTGATGAACAGAATGAACATCATACCTGCATGCAAATCCTTCCCAGCTAACACACGTCGAACCAGTTACGTGATTTATTGGTACTTTACTTTTATTTCATGACTTACGAATTGACAATGTAACGTTGCTCATAGTTTCTTTTGTGCTTTATGAAGTGATATACAGCGCGCGCCGCCACATTTGCGCGTGTAATTGAAGAGTGTGAGCTACAAGTGCAGTATAACGGCTGACAGGACAGGACAGGACAGGACAGGACAGGACAGGACAGCACAGGACAGGACAGGACAGGACAGGACAGGACAGGACAGGACAGGACAGGACAGTTCGGTTTTCTGAGGTGAGAGAGACTTTTTATTCCTTAACAAGCTACGAAAATGACGATGTTGCTGGGACTCCAAGGTAGCATTTGGAAGACAAAAGTTAGTGTATATTTAGCAAATAATATTATTATAATAATTAGTTGCAGCTTTTATTAGTTGTTAAAAGTGTACTAATTCATATTTAATCAAATGTCAAGGAAGAAAAAAATAGTTTTGTGACATAAGGTGAAGTGAGAGCTGGGCCGGGGCAGCAGGGGACGGGGCGCGTTCGGTTCGACATGAGTATCGCGGTTTATATATATATAGTATGTGGTAGGTTGCTTTACATGTCAGTAACTTCCTGTCTGGGTTTCTAAGCAGAATAAGCTGTACAGCTTGCACCAGGCTTGACGCGAGGCTAATAACTCACCTCCTGATGCGTTGAGAGTCTGCATCTCTCTCTCCCTGCGGTCCAGCTCAGCTGCTTTTCTCTCCAGCTCCTCCTGTCTCCTCAATAACTCCGCCTGGGCTCGTGCCTGATCCTACATGCACAAAGACAAAGGCATTATAAACACAAAAACACAAATACTGCTCATAGGCGCAGCAGAACATAACTTCAGGACAGTTAACATCACAACACACATCTGATTCCAAAGGCATTTTCTCAGACTGTTTACGGGACACAGCTGTCAGAACCAATATCAAACACTGACAATGCAAGTCTTCTCTTTTTTTTATTCACGGTATATCTTATCTAATGAGTCGGTACACATTGTAAATTTGAATATGCCAACCCATATCACAACAGAGTATGGCAGTACATCTTCTGACCTCAAACAAAGTGTGTATTGCTACAATGCCGTTCAAAAGTTTGGGTTTGGTACGATTTTTTAATGTTTTTGAAAGTCTCCTAAGTTCACCAAAGCTGCATTTATTTGATAAAAACAGTAATATTATGAATATTATTACAATTTATTATTACAATGTAAAATAACAGTTTCCTGTGATCAAAAGCTGATTTTCAGCATCATTACTCCAGTCTTCAGTGTCACATGATCCTTCAGAAATCATTCTAATATGCCGATTTGCTGCTCAATGAATAAAAATTAATTTGAATAGCCTATTACTTGAAAATGCAATGTTTAATTAATTGTGAAATACTTAAAAGCTTCATGCCATCGTTTTATTTCATTTTAATCTTTAAAAAATATGAAATATTAATATAAAATAAACCAATTTAATATTAATACAGGTATTTAATGCATATCTTGTCAGTACAGCAACACAATATAACATCATATTTAATATTAGCATCAGAAACAGTATTACCAAATAAAACCACCAGTCACAACATAAAAACACCTCGCATCAGAGACAGGCAATCATCGAATCCAAGCGATGAAGTCTAAATGTTTTGATCGGCCACTCACCTTAATGATTACTTTAGAGTCAAATAAGACATTGCAGGTAGGAAACGAAACAGCTGGAGAGATCTACACGATTTTTGGCTGGTTATAAATATGTAGCCTGACTGAACATTTCAAGCTTCTACTTCCATAAACAGAACTGGTTGTACTGTAAATATTGCACGGTATGTGAGAGTTTATTGTTTGCACGCTATACTGTTTAGCAAATACACACAGTAGAGTTTGGAAATTGTTTATGTTCTTTTTTTATTAACAGACAATTTTCAAAATCCCTAAACCTTCGGCATGTAAAGTCTGTGCTGAAATGACTGAGACAGTCAGGTAAGTTTTAACCAAAAATAAAGGCCTAACCACATATGGGCCTTGACTCATTTACAGCAGTGTCCCAGATTATAATTTTAAGAATCACTCTAAACCAATCTGTTGACGCATACTGTCCTTGTCCATTTTAAGGGCTCAGAAATCCCCAGCTTTCCCTGAAGGCAGCATCATGTGACACACACGGCTTAATCAAGCCGGTGGGCAACAAGTTCTTTTACAAGCCTTCTGTTGTCACCCTGAGGCTGAACTCCTCTTCTCTGCGTCCTGCACACTGAAGACTACAGCGACAGACACTGAGCCCAATAACAGCAGGTTCTGATTCGCCCTGGATCACCTTGTTTTGTCCTAACTCAAAGCACCTGACGTCACCACACAGAGCCGGAGCTAGTGAATCATCTGATGCACACCCAAAGTGTCCATATGTCTAGAGCGTGGCATCCCATCTCCCTCAGGCATGCTGAATTATACAGCATAACTGGACTCGTGAGCAGACCGGCTCCCAGCTCTTGCCTGCTGGAAGCTTCTGTTGTCCTACTGAGCATTTGGGTGAAATTTCCTGTGAAATCAAGAAGGATTTTCGAGGATGAATACACTCTGAGAACAATGTTTGCATCGGGGTTCTGCTTCACATGGACACAAACCGGGGTTTAAGGTTTCAGAAGACTTCAGTCCACAAGCAACCCTCTCAGACTAAAGGAATAATCAACTTTATGCAGGCAATTACAGTATAAAATAATTTAGGCTTGTCTCTCAGTGTGTATAAATGAACAAGAAACACATTTAAAGAACTACACTTACAATGGAAGCCTTCCATAATATAGGCACCACAACTAGGGCTGCACGAACAGATGAAATAATCGCGAAATGGCTTAGTGAGATTATCAAATCACAAAGACTGAGATTTAATCAAATACATGTGCTGCATGTTTCAGAGTGAAACGCGGCACTGTGTTCTTTTACACGCAAGCAAGCAGCTCATAATCCACCAGCGTTTTCAGTGTTTCAGAGCGGCTCGGTTTGCAGTAAATGCTGCTCAACAAACAATCTCTTTACTCTGAGTCGCTTATAACATGCATTTAACTTGCATATAATAAAAACTGGCTGCTGTCAACAAAAGAGAAGCTTTAGGTGCTCCCTGTGGATTTTTTGTGGAAGTTTAAAAATTACATTATTAGATTTTTTTTATTATTATGTTTTTTTTTATTATATTATTATTAATATAACTTATTATTGTTTACTATTATTAATATTTTTTATTTATTGTATCATTATAATGTCATTTATTATTAATATAATGTATTATATTATTATTCATAATATTTATTATATTAATTTTCTTCAATACGCAACTTTTTATTTTGCAGTGAAATATAACAATAGCATTATAGTGATATTGATATATAACCACAAAATTCTGCCCCAAAAACAAGCAGTGCAAACCAGGGGGGAAAAAAAAAACAAACACACATTTTAAAATCGCACTCAGATTGTCCCCCCAAATCATGCAGCCCTAACCAAAACGCAACAATATCAGGAAGTGACATGACACAACTCTCTATAAAGCACTGATCATAAATATTAGTATTGTAATTTTACAGCTGTGCTGTATTTTATTATATTATTATTATTAATATAATTTATTATTGTTTATTATTATTAATAATTTAACTTTTTATTTATTTTTATCATTAATATATTTTTATTATTATTAATATTGTTTATTATACAAACCCGATTCCAAAAAAGTTGGGACACTGTACAAATTGTGAATAAAAACAGAATGCAATGATGTGGAAGTTTCAAGTTTCAATATTTTATTCAGAATACAACATAGATGACATATCAAATGTTTAAACTGAGAAAATGTATCATTTTAAGGGAAAAATAAGTTGATTTTAAATTTCATGGCATCAACACATCTCAAAAAAGTTGGGACAAGGCCATGTTTACCACTGTGTGGCATCCCCTCTTCTTTTTATAACAGTCTGCAAACGTCTGGGGACTGAGGAGACAAGTTGCTCAAGTTTAGGAATAGGAATGTTGTCCCATTCTTGTCTAATACAGGCTTCTAGTTGCTCAACTGTCTTAGGTCTTCTTTGTCGCATCTTCCTCTTTATGATGCGCCAAATGTTTTCTATGGGTGAAAGATCTGGACTGCAGGCTGGCCATTTCAGTACCCGGATCCTTCTTCTACGCAGCCATGATGTTGTAATTGATGCAGTATGTGGTCTGGCATTGTCATGTTGGAAAATGCAAGGTCTTCCCTGAAAGAGACGACGTCTGGATGGGAGCATATGTTGTTCTAGAACTTGGATATACCTTTCAGCATTGATGGTGCCTTTCCAGATGTGTAAGCTGCCCATGCCACACGCACTCATGCAACCCCATACCATCAGAGATGCAGGCTTCTGAACTGAGCGCTGATAACAACTTGGGTTGTCCTTGTCCTCTTTAGTCCGGATGACATGGCGTCCCAGTTTTCCAAAAAGAACTTCACATTTTGATTCGTCTGACCACAGAACAGTTTTCCACTTTGCCACAGTCCATTTTAAATGAGCCTTGGCCCAGAGAAAACGCCTGCGCTTCTGGATCATGTTTAGATATGGCTTCTTTTTTGACCTATAGAGTTTTAGCCGGCAACGGCGAATGGCACGGTGGATTGTGTTCACCGACAATGTTTTCTGGAAGTATTCCTGAGCCCATGTTGTGATTTCCATTACAGTAGCATTCCTGTATGTGATGCAGTGCCGTCTAAGGGCCCGAAGATCACGGGCATCCAGTATGGTTTTCCGGCCTTGACCCTTACGCACAGAGATTGTTCCAGATTCTCTGAATCTTTGGATGGTATTATGCACTGTAGATGATGAGAACTTCAAACTCTTTGCAATTTTTCTCTGAGAAACTCCTTTCTGATATTGCTCCACTATTTTTCTCCGCAGCATTGGGGGAATTGGTGATCCTCTGCCCATCTTGACTTCTGAGAGACACTGCCACTCTGAGAGGCTCTTTTTATACCCAATCATGTTGCCAATTGACCTAATAAGTTGCAAATTGGTCCTCCAGCTGTTTCTTATATGTACATTTAACTTTTCCGGCCTCTTATTGCTACCTGTTCCAACTTTTTTGGAATGTGTAGCTCTCATGAAATCCAAAATGAGCCAATATTTGGCATGACATTTCAAAATGTCTCACTTTCAACATTTGATATGTTATCTATATTCTATTGTGAATAAAATATAAGTTTATGAGATTTGTAAATTATTGCATTCCTTTTTTATTCACAATTTGTACAGTGTCCCAACTTTTTTGGAATCGGGTTTGTATTATTTTTATTTATTATATAAATTGTCCTAAATACTTTTTATTTCACAGTGAAATATTACATTTACACATATTATTATACACATATAAATCACAAAATTCAGCCCCAAAAACATGCAGTGCATTTTTCCCCAAATTGTGCAGCCCTAACCAAAACGTAGCAATATCAGGAAGAGACAAGACGCAACTCTCTATAAAGCACTGTTTATCCCTGAGGACATTAGTGCCATCTCAAATGGATGATTTGGACAACTTTTACAAGGATACAAGCTTCACATTTCTACTTTGAAACCCAATTGGCTGCTTTACTTCCATTTTAAATGTATAAAATTAGGTGCATGTACCTGTGTCTGATGAGGTTGAGTGTAAGCTGGCGGTTCTTCAGTGGGTTTCATGATGGCCGGCTGTGTGTTGGTTGTGGGCGGGACTGATTTAGGGGCAGAGCCTGGCGGGACCTATAATGCCAAAATAAAAATGTGAGACAAAATGTCCTACAAAACACCACATGATTTCATCTCAATCACAACACACACAATATCAACCTAACCTTTCCTTTCATTCATAAATTCAGACTGACTGAATGTGTTTGCCGGTGTTTTGAATGTTCTGGATCATTCAGAAATGAAGCAATTTATGTGCACAATTAAGGAAAGGGAAGGAAAATGTAATATAAATACCTTCAGTCGACTGATGGGTTTGTGCTGTGAGTGTGGGCTGTTCTGGGCAGCGAGCCCTACGCTGGTACAGCTTCACTAGTTATACCACACTGTGAATGCTGTTTTTGTTGGTACTGTCTGTATGTATGCTTGTTTATTTCCTTGTCTGTATCTCTTTCTGTTTCTGGTTACGTGGTATACTACTCGTATACTTTGAAATATGCAAGTAAGTATACAGCACACTGTATGTAACATTTGGATGACCTACTACATTTGGCAAATGTGCAGTATAAAACCAAGCACACCGCACTGAATACTATATCCCACAATGCAATGTACTCGACTTGACCTTTCATTACCAGCATGATGAAAAAAATGAGCATCAGCCACATTCTCTGTATTGACTCATTGTTTGATTGCACACAAAATGAAATAGTATTTTAACTTTAGTTTAGGGTCCAATTCTCACTATTAACTAGTCACTTATTAGCATGCATATTACTAGGATATTGGCTGTTTATTAGTACTTATAAATAGGGGTGCTCCAATTGATCGGCTACAGATCGCTATCGGCCGATAATCGCTTTAGGAAGTTTGATCGGCGGTCTCTATAAAGGCCGATATCATAAACCGATCTCATGCTGACGACGCATAAAGACGCGCGCCTGCCGTGAGAGGAATGGCATGACATGCAGCACGGTCTCAATCTCTGTCCGGTGCGGGTAAAATAATTATAATGCTGAAGGTGAGGTACAATTCATATTTCATTATTAAATAACTTACAAAGTATTTTGAAAACTTTCTGTGAGACGTAAATTCAGCGTGAGTTAATCACCGTGCGTGCTCTCTCTTTCCCTCTCAAAATGCGCAAATGGCTTCACATCAGCACATCGCATCTGCACTATAAGCAAGCTGCACAGTTGACAGGATTTGTCACTTGCACAATCGAGCCAGTGTTGCATCGTCACTAAAGTTTATAATTTGGATTTCTTTTTAGGTCTTGCCAATTTAAACCACTCAGCACTCGCGTGCTCTCCTAGAGATGGCGCGCTCATACACACTCAAAGCGCACACACATAGGCCGCCTCACAAACAGATCGCGAGTACCAATTTGTGCTTAAATGGTCAAATACTCACAAGGAAGGAAGCCTTCCATAATATAGCCACCACAACTAGGACTGCACGAGCAAATGAAATAATCGCGAAATGGATTAGTGAGATTATCAAAACACAAAGACTGAGATTTAATTAAATACATGCGCTGCGTGTTTCAGAGTGAAGCGCGGCACTGTGTTCTTCACTTGAGCAGCTCATGATCCACCAGTGTTTTCAGTATTTCAGCGCGGCTCGGTTTGCAGTAAATGCTAGAGTAACTGAAGAGTAACAGTCGGTTTTGTCTTAAGTGAAGGTAGACAGTTGAGAAAGTTGTGTAACAGTATATAGACCATTTCGGCGTTTGCAAACAGCGATGACGTACGTTGTGGGCGGAGCATACCTGGAGGCAGAAAATGTCAGTACCTTAATTGTAAGGATTAATCTGTATTTAATTTATTCAAGGAAGACCATCCGTTATTATTTTACATTTGATTCCTTATTAAATTTCTTTAATATTTCTTACCTCAATAATACTGTTAGGCCTACCTGAAAAAAAAAAAACTTAAATCACAGTTTATTTTATTTGTATCTTTATTCTATTTTATTTATTTGTGCTACTGCTTTTAAATAGTTTATTTGTTCTTATTTTATTACTAACTGTTTACTTGTCTTTTTTGTAAATTCAATTCAGAGTTTGAAATCAGGCTTGTGCTGTGTGAAAGCTATTGTGCAACAATTGCCCCATTGTAAAAACAAAAATGCACTCAAATAAAAAAGATCCCCCACAGTCACCCCCATTTTCAAAAATTAAATTCAGGCCCTGAATGAATGTCTGTAAAAATGTTCTACATGATAAAAAGAAGGCTTCAAATAGATCGGTATCGGTGATCGTATCGGCAGATACTGCTTCCTGTGATCGACGATCGGTGATCGGCTCCAAAACTCCCGATCAGAGCACCCCTACTTATAAAAGCACAAATTAACGCCTAATTCTGCATGACCATATTCTACATCATTAATCCTACCCAATACCTAAACTTATAAGCAGTATTTAGGAGTTTATTGAGGCAAAAGTCGTAGTTAATAGTTAGTTAATAATGAAAATCTAAAGTCCGACCGTATTTGCTTGTTAAATTTACTCCAATCCTTTTGTTACAGTGTGCATTTACTTCTGAGATGAATAAGTGAATATAATGAGGTGCCAACATTGTAGTACTATACTGTTTGAAATCTTGCATAATGCAGACTTTCACACACTATTTAAAAAAAAAAAACAGTTTAGTAGTATATTGTGCAGTATGTAAAAAAATAAAAAAGCACTTCTAAACACAGATGGCCAGCCAGAGTGTGTTGGCAGATGGTATTTTCGACCTGTTCTGTCCTTAGAAAACTTGCACACCTGTTTATTTTGTACACAATAAGTTGTACATCTGAAGACAACATTTACAGCATTGCATAATGCCAAGTTCACACTGCACGATTTTCTAACTCGTCAGATCACTGCTCTTTTCACACTGCACGACTATCTGGGGTAGCATTCAGTCACTGCTGTGTTCACACTGCATGATGGATTGGTGACAGGGGGTTACACACTGCATGACTTTACAATAGGAAGAATCGCAGACAACTCTGTCTGGTCCGCAAACTACGTTTCACAACCACATACACGCGCAAAGTGACAAGGAAATAACGCAAGATCACGTGTGCGTCAGATCGGAGTTCTCACGCAAGACTGGAGTTGTTATTAAAAACGATAGCCCGCAAGAAGCTTGCGATCCAAATTGTCTGTGCGTTGAAAAGGATAAAAAGAAAAAAAAAAAAAGATTATGGAGGAGGAAAAGGTTGGGGAGACGCGGGGAGCAAGTATTGTGTGTTCTGGAAAGAGAGTTAGAGGTAAATAAATAATTTTGCAAGGTGCTGCTGTTGCGGCTGGTCAAGCAAATGTTTGTGTTTTTTTTCTGTTTGATATAATTGTAAATATATCTATTAAAATACTGATATTGTGGTCCTGCCCGAACTTCCCACTGCCCTGTATCTTCCTCTCTCATTGGCTGTAGGTCATCGACGATGTCATTTTCAGTCAGAACACATTTCACACTAGGGCTGGGTATTGACACAAATTTCACGATTCGATTTCGATTCACAAGCTTGCGATTCGATTCGATTTTGATTCGATTCGATTTCAATTATTTTGGATATATATCAGGTACAATATATGGCAAATTTTCTCAAGGAAAACAAATCTCTTAACTAATGCATTAAACTATGGGAGTCAGTCAGTACTACATTAGCCTACTATAATACTGAAGGTAAAAATTAACTGAATTGTATACAAACACTTAAAATTACACTCTATTTTTTTTATAATAATAAAGTTATAATATTAACTTTACAATCACACAATCATATTTCTACTCCAATGCTTTTTTTGAAATATAAACATTTAAATGGTGGCTGTTATAAAAACTTGCCAGATTAATTCAAACATGCATTAAATATTGAAGAACATTAAAAATTATAATGAATATGTAATGTGGTGCATATATTTACCAAAATGCTCCTCTCTAGGGTTAATTTTTCTAGCTGATTAACGAGTTTATGGACACTGGATATGGTTTTTCCACGGTTGGGCGATTGAGCGATTTCATGTGACATGATAAGGATTTCGCTAAGTTGTACTCTAACACTTTCAGATGCTCATTCATGTTTTTTTCGCGCTGTAACTGGTATTAAGGTGGAAGAGAAGATCTGCTTGTGCCGTTTCTCTTGAGCTGAGCTGCGCCAGAGCGATCTCACGTCACAGCGCCAAAACGGTATTTATGTTTTTGAATTTCGTACTAAAATGGACGTAATCTGAGACTTTGTTTCATATCAGTAGTAACAAAGCACAAAGATTATTGCGATTTATTGGATGGGAGTCGTGCTACAATGTTCCGTTCATTCATCAACTGAACACAGGATGACTAATTGATTCTTGGGATTTAAGAATCGATATCGGTTGGTGAAAATGAGAATCGATTAAAATCGAGAAATCTGTATTTTTTACCCAGCCCTATTTCACACAGCAGGATATCTCACGGGCATCGGCGACTCGTCTGGGATTCTCTCAGATCGCGTCTTTGATAATTCACACTGCGTGAACGAGCACCGATTTTCCTATGATTTCTCAACCTGTCAGTGAGTGAAAATCAGGCCTAAAATCGTGCAGTGTGAACTCGGCATTAGTGTCAGTTTGTCTGTGTACTGGGCGTCTCACCGGCTTTGAGTCTGTGAAAGGGTTATACTCCTCCAGGCCAGGTGGGGCAGTCCTCGTTACTTGTGTCACTGATGGATCCTGCAGAAAACACAGAGAGGTAACAGCCTTATTTGTAAAATACTTATAAAGTAGGGCTGTCGATTTAATGTGTTAATTAGATTAATTAGTTACGGTAAAAAATAATGTGTTAAAATTATTAACGCATTTAACGCACTTGCCCCGCCCCAGACCTACTTCGGTCATCTTACATTTCATACAGTTGATTGATGAAGAATATGATGCAGGGCAACAACTGACTGTGTGATGAAGCCTATAGAATGCAGTTAGAATGGCCATAAAATTCAAGATATGAGGCAAAAATGCCTCTGTTTGAGTTTTAGTCTCAGGGCGTTTACACTGAGCACGTTTGTTGTGGTCCGCGTCAGAGCTCGACTGTTCCGGTGCTCTGCGCGAATACACTGCAGGCTCACTCACACTCGTATCCAAGGTAAATCATCAACACTTTCATTTCTTACATGTGTTTTATTGAACTAAATACATCGTCATCTGATAAAACGCATGCACAGGTTACTTTTCTTGCGCACCTTGAGTCCGTGTTGCTTTCACATTCACGTGAATCGCGTCACAGTTCGAGCGCAAGTGAACTCAGATCACCTCCTTCAGGCAGTCTCGAATTCGGTACCCCTGAGCTCAGCTCACCCGGGTCCGCATGACAGCTTTCACATTACCAATTCTTCATGTGCCCCGTTTCGAACTAAACTGACAGTATGAAAACGCCCTCACATTTACATCATGATAAGCAATATATCTCACGAGTTCTGTTTTTCTGTCCAGAATAGCACAAGTGCAAATGCGATACTGATCTTATACAACAGTTTAATAAAATAAATAAGTTAATATTTGTTTTTATATACATGTGTTTTTAGTCTGTTTTCCTCAGTTTTGCCAGCGAAAATATAAAGACAAAGCAGAACTGTTCGTCTCAGATTCCGAGCAATACACAGCGTTTCATTTCTGAATCCGCACTTTGAACGAATCGGGTGAACCAATGGAGAACCATTTAGCCTACATTTACCATTTTCATAAAGAGAACCATTTATTTCACTCCTGAATGAGTGACTCAATTAGACATTTACCGCCACCTACTGGCAGTTTCTTATTTAGAGTATAATTTCATATTTCCATATTAATAAAAACAAAAATCAAAGGTATAGTTTACCCAAAAATATTTTTTCTGAAGCTTTTTGTAATGTCTGTTTGATTTTTTTTACACAATAATGACTTTAAATTATCTTTTGGGAATAATTAGCAATTAATTAAATCGCCACATTGTGTAATTAATTAGATTTAAAAAATGTAATCGCTTGCCAGCCCTATTATAAAGTATATTTGTCTTTTACTAGGATATTTTTTTACACAATGTCTGAGGCTCAGACAAGGCTTTGTGACTCTACTTGTTATGCATCTTCTTGCATTTTATTTATCCAAGTGCTCAGAGCTCCTGCAAACCAAAACAAATTCCTTTCCTTTTTTTGTGTCTTGTGATCGCACTTAACAAACAAAGAGCTTTCTGGTGTTTGGTTTGGCTTTATGAAACTGAACAGTGTAGTTACAGTGGATAAAAATACTTTTATTTTCATGGTAATTGTACAGTTGTTTGGCTTGTCTTATTTACACACATCAGAGTACAAGAACTTCACAGCAAGACCGTTTACTGAAGCTAAACATATGATACGACCACCCACATGAACACTATTCAACTCTGCAACAAGGCTCTGCAACAGCTTAACTGCTGCTGTAAAACAACCATAAAACCAGCACTAAACAAACTTCAACTCTGCTGTCACGTGCTGCTGATAAGGACACGGTTATCTTGACTAATGTCACACAGATGTTGGAGAACACGGAGAACTCCAGAGCGAGCCGAACTAATCCTGACGCCCAGTGCTGAGTCTGCATCAGATTAAAGCTCAGAACAACAGAGAGAGAGCAAACACATGAGCTGAGCAACTCATTATGTCACGCTTCACAGAGGAAATACTACACATTCTGTCCTCCGTTTCCACAGCCCAGAACATCAGGAATATCAGACGGAACCTGTAATTTTCTCCTGCCTGATTCCAGTAATTTACGCAGAGCAAAAGCTATAAATAGATGAGTGGGAGAGATCAACCCTGGTTCAGAGCAAAGATTACGAGAGGTCGACCAATATTGCCTCTCTATAACCGATACCAGTTATTTTTAAATATCTGACAACCAATATACAGAATTTAGTATAGTTTTAAATATGCTTTTATGATTTAACCATTAGACGGCAACAATACAAAACACATTCATTATTGTGATTATTATTAATCAACAACAGCAATAATAATGATAATAATAATAATAATAATAATAATAATAATAATAATAATAATAATAATAATACATAAAAATAATAAAATACTTCTGGAAATAATAATTATTATACAATATTTCAACTTTAACCATTACACTTATTATTTTTATTACTGTAATTATCATCAACAACAATAAACATAAAAAAGCAAAATTATTATTATTATTATTATTATTATTAACAATACGTAGAAATAAAAATAATTAAAACAATTCAGCAAATTATTATTAATAATAATATTAATAATTATTAATAATAATAATAACAACAACAACAACAACAACCATTAGACTGCAACAATACAAAACACATTTATTATGAATATAATAATAATAATAAATTATTATTATTATTATTATTATTATTTTCAGAATTATTTTATTTTTTGTCATTTATCTATTATTATTATTATTATTATTATTATTATTATTATTATACAATATTTCAAATTCTGCATATTGGTTATCTGACATTGTTTAACCATTACACTTATTATTATTATTATTATTACTATTATCATCATCAACAACAAAAAATGAAAAATGATAAATAATTTAAAAAATGTATAATGAATTATAAAATTATAATGATTATTAACAACAACAATACATATATAAATAAAAAAACAATAATATTAATACTTACATATTATAATATTAATATTTATTCATTAATATTTATTATTATTATTATTATTAATAATAATAACAACAATGTCTGATCATAAATATGCAGAATATAAATAGTTTTATTTCTGCAACAATAAAAACATTTTTTATTATTATTATTGCTCATTGATAAGAATGGGAGGCAAAAAATGTATGATCAAAACCAACTACATGAAATACTGTATCACACAATGTGCCCGACTTCAAGGGATAGTTCACCCAAAAATAAAAATTCTGTCATCACTTACTCGCCCTCAAGTTATTCCAAACCTGTATGAGTTTCTTTCTTCTGTTGAAAACAAAAGAAGATATTTTGAAGAATGTTGGTAACCAGAGAATTGACGGCACCCATTGACTTCCATAGTACTTTTTTCCTATGGAAGTCAAAGGGTGCCGTCAACTGTCTGGTTACCAACATTCTTCAAAATATCTTCTTTTGTGTTCAACAGAAGAAAGAAACTCATACAGGTTTGGAATAACTTGAGGGTGAGTAAATGATGACAACATTACACAGCCTGGCAAATGTCACGAGAATAAAAATGCAAAATAACTGGTTGCTGCTCAGTGAATTCATGTAGCATAGTGTACCTGTTTCAAACATTTTTCCTCGCATAGTTTCATATACTACTTTTTATATTGAGCAGTTCTGTGCAGTATGACGTACATTAGCATTAACTGACAGCAGAGAAGAGACCGTATTAAACTCCTGTTTCTCTATAAAGATAGTTCACTATTCCCTCACTGACTAAACCAGAGATTCATTTAACGCACAAGGTCCAAAGAACGTCAACTACAATACCACACACACACACACACACACACACACACACACACACACACACACACACACACACACACACACACACTAAAACAGTCCCTTGTTTCCATAGCAGCCCCAGTATGCAGTGCTCAGGTCCTGAGGCGGATCCGTTTCATACGGCTGCTGAACTGTCAGGACTCCAGAGCCATGAATATTTCAGTCTGTATAATGATAAATGTTTTATGGGATAGTCGTGCACAAAAATACACACATTTGTAGTAGCAGGAAGACACTGTCTTCTGTAATCTGTCATCATATAAACACTGTGAGATGTGATGTCTGATGATGTCACACTCTATGAACACCTGACACGAACGCATGTTCCCCCTCTGTGGCTGTGTCTCAAAACCTAGTGAGCTGCCTGCCTAGAAAGCATTTTAAGTGTCTCTAAACATTGAGACGCACACAGGAATACTATCTAGGTAATCAGCACACTAACACTTTGCATACTCAAGATATGGCACAAAAATATAAATGGTAGGCTGTAAGATAAAAATTAAAGGTTGAATGCACTCTAAATAAGTCTTGGGTTATTTTTTCTACCCAAATCCTGGTTTGAGCCTTTTGTGTCATTTTTTCGGGGGTTATTTTTTCAGTGTTTGGGTATTTTTTGTGTAATCCAGATCAGGGCTCGCAAAATTTCAAAATCGCTGGTAGCCCTTCGGGCAGGCACTCTTCAGATTTTGGTAGTCCGAAATGAATTTAACTAAAGATTCTAAAGCGGGAAACTCAAGACAACTTGTTTGGGTTTGACTTCCTTCAGTGCTGCGCTCCTTCAGGACTATAGATGATTTCAGATTGCACAGCAATCAAGTATTCACACGAATGAAAGCTTATTTTAGACAGTAACAAGATTAGCGTTGAATATAGCCGAGATGAAAACGGTGCAAATCAGATTAACGCAACTGCTGCAAACTTCCCTGAGCACATGCAGAACAAACCCAAAGCGTTAGGCAGGTGTAACACCCCACTGTGGTGTGGAGATGATTGTCAGAAGAACAAGGGTTTATTTGTGTTGTAAAGGCCGTCTGAACACAGTGTATTTAAGGTCAAATGTTGTTTTGGAAAGGGCAGACAAAAGAAAGCAGGTTTGTGTGGGCTGTATAAGATACAAGAAACCTAAAATGTCACCTTACGGATATGCCACTGAACGGATAAGTAAAAGCTACTAGACAATATGCGAAAATAAGTAAAGGCCCTTTTAAAACAGTTTACAAAGTGCTTTACAAAATAAACAGTAGCATAAAATTAAAAAAGTAGTAAGTAATTACCATTAAAAGATAAAATTATTATTAAAAAAATGATTAATAATATGATGAAGATAAGCTAAGTGTAAAAAAATAGAACGTGTGGCATTTGGGACAGAGCCAATCAGTGTTGTCAAATTTTTAAAATGTGACGATACCAGCGTTTCCCTCTAGCACGGATTGAACGATTCATTAACACCTCTGATTGGACATCGTGTTCACAAGCTCAACATATATATGTCTCTGATTGGCCATCGTGTTCACAAGCTCAACATATATATGTCTCTGATTGGTCATTGTGTTTACGAGCTCAACATATATATGTCTCTGATTGGCCATTGTGTTCACAAGCTCAACATATATATGTCTCTGATTGGCCATCGTGTTCACAAGCTCAACATATATATGTCTCTGATTGGTCATTGTGTTCACGAGCTCAACATATATATGTCTCTGATTGGCCATTGTGTTCACGAGCTCAACATATATATGTCTCTGATTGGCCATTGTGTTCACGAGCTCAACATATGTCTCTGATTGGCCATCGTGTTCATGAGCTCAATATGTCTCTGATTGGCCATCATATTCACAAGCTCAATATGTCTCTGATTGGCCATTGTGTTCACAAGCTCAACATATATATGTCTCTGATTGGCCATCGTGTTCACAAGCTCAACATATATATGTCTCTGATTGGTCATTGTGTTTACGAGCTCAACATATATATGTCTCTGATTGGCCATTGTGTTCACAAGCTCAACATATATATGTCTCTGATTGGCCATCGTGTTCACAAGCTCAACATATATATGTCTCTGATTGGTCATTGTGTTCACGAGCTCAACATATATATGTCTCTGATTGGCCATTGTGTTCACGAGCTCAACATATATATGTCTCTGATTGGCCATTGTGTTCACGAGCTCAACATATGTCTCTGATTGGCCATCGTGTTCATGAGCTCAATATGTCTCTGATTGGCCATCATATTCACAAGCTCAATATGTCTCTGATTGGCCATCGTGTTCATGAGCTCAATATGTCTCTGACTGGCCATCGTGTTCACAAGCTCAACATATATGTCTCTGATTGGCCATCGTGTTCATGAGCTCAATATGTCTCTGAATGGCCATCGTGTTCATGAGCTCAATATGTCTCTGACTGGCCATCGTGTTCACAAGCTCAACATATATGTCTCTGATTGGCCATTGTGTTCACGCGCTCAACATATATGTCTCTGATTAGTCTCATGCATATGACACGGAACAAAACGAACTGTGATTGGTTGCATTACATGTCAGTCAAACGTCCTCTTGGGCAGTCCTTGACCAATGAAAGCTGCGAAAGAGTCCAGAACTTCTGCCGTCAGTCTCAAGGTCTGGCTACCAGAGACTAGTCTCTGATTGGCCACTGTGTTCACAAGCTCAACATATGTCTCTGATTGGCCATCGTGTTCACAAGCTCAACATATAGGTCTCTGATTGGCCATCGTGTTCATGTGCTCAACATATAGGCCTATGTCTGTGATTGGCCATCGTGTTCATGCGCTCAACATATAGGCCTATGTCTGTGATTGGCTACAATGATCAACGGTTTAAAAACATGTTGTAAATAGACATCTTTGACGCTCTTCACCGAGCGCTTACACAGATACACATGGGAGCGTCTATCAGTGGATTCGTCTATTCGCCTAAAGACGCCTGCTTTTTCAAACGCTCCCGTGTGTATTTGTGTAAGTGCTCGGTGAAGAGCGTTGATCATTGTAGCCAATCACAGACATATATGTTGAGCGCATGAACATGATGGCCAATCAGAGGTGTTTAAGAACCCGTTCAACAGAGCTCAAAATGCTAGAGGGTAATGTTGGTAGCATCACATTTTTTAAATTTCAGTACCAACTTGTGGCGCTTATCCACTGCATGGTACGGCTCGGTACGGCTCACTTAAATAGTACCACCTCGGTTCAGGTTCAAAGCGAGCTGTACCGATACTAAAATGTGACGTGTAAACACTGTAGATAACTGATTGGTCAGAGAGAATCGTCACTACCAGCGTCATTGGATTTGTGACACGAGACACCAAACCCGCTAGAAACAAACTAGCGTTCGTAACACTTAATCTTGCAGTGACAAACATCCACATTCCGAGAACCAAGAACACCATTCCATCAATATGCTCCATTGCTCCTGTGCTGTGCGTTTGTTTGTGTCGCGTTTACGATGATGTCACGGCAGTAGAGGCGGCGCAACTATAACAATCAGTCTATAATCCTACCCACTTTGAAGCAGTACTAAACTGCAGTGGAAACGCAATCCGAGCCAAAGTAAAGCGAGCCTAGCCGAGCCATGCCATGCCGAGTCGTACCACGCAGTGGAAAAGCGCCAATGGTACCAAAGTCTGTACTTTTGACAACTCTAGAGCCTATATGATATTGATGGTATGCAGATTAGTATGCAGTTTTCTTGTTCTCCTGTCTATCTTACAGGTTATGATGCTGAGACACAAGGGCTCTGGACCAAAACCTAGTGAGCTGTCTACCTATCCCGAAAATTTCTCTCTTATATACAATGCATAAGGTTCTGAGTGGAAGCAAACGCTCATTCAGTGAAACCATCTCTGGGTCCCGTGACAATAACATTCCACCGCTGATGACAGGAGTGACTAAGAGAGAAACTAAAATAAAACGGCTGTTCTTAGTCACCACCGCTCCCTCAACACACACTGTGAATGAAGGCAAACATATCTCTCACACACACACACACACACACACAGACACAGTGACAGCGGCTCACTGTAATAGGTTCCCCTGCATCTGCAGAGCGGCCCAGTTCTCCAGAAACATCCATCTAATCAGATCATTAAATCTCTCTCCTCGTGTTCTCATTATGATCACTGAGTGATGGACAGAATCAGACGGACCTCATTTAGACAGTCTACTTCCTTACCGCTGTGACACTGCGCACACACACACACACACACACACATCTGGTTCACTATCTTTGTGGGGACTCTCCATAGACGTAATGGTTTTTATACTGTACAAACTGTATATTCTCTCCCCTTACCCTAACCCTACCCCTAAACCTACCCATCACACAAAACTTTCTGCATTTTTACATTTTCAAAAACACTCATTCTGTATGATTTATAAGCTTGTTTCCTCATGGGGGACCTCAATTTAGGTCTCCACAGTGACACAACTCCCCATGAGTCTGCATTCAGGTTGAAGTCCCCACCGGGATAGAAAAACATGAACACACACAAACACACACAGCTGACTAGTTTGATGAGTTTGACAGTTGCTGCATTATGAAATCACTGTAATAAGGTGAAATCTGCATCTTGAGGCACATGCATGCATTCAGTTTGTCTCATGCACACACACCCCATGCACCAGTTTTGCAACATCCCGCAGCACGCCTACTTGTTGATGAGGCTGCATCCTTTCAGACTGCTTCAGCACGACGTGAGACTCGTTTCTACCAGGATCTCATCCAGGATAAAGACTATTTACTCTGTGGTTTCATTTAGACAGCCTTTAGGTCACAAATGTTTAACTTAACTTGATTATCAAACAGCAAACTCTGGTGAATAATGCTTCATCCTCCAAACTCAAAGAGTTTGTCTTTTCATTTACATGCCAAGGAGAGCTAAGGTGAATGTTTTGATTAAATTCCAGTCTGTTTCTCACACAAAGCTCTTGACTTCAGTGGAAGAAGTGGATAAATCTGACACATCGGATCCCTGACTGCATTTCAGCAGAAACAAACTAGATAGTTTATCAATAAGTCAACAAACTAACATGATAAACATAAAAGTATAACCTATAACAGACTGTTATTAGCTATATAATTTTTATTATATAATTATATAATAATAACAACAAGAACAACCATTTGTTATTGTGTTGTCGTTCATATTATTATTAGGCCTATCATCACTATTTTATGTTAATGTGCTATATGCAAAGAAAACGAAAAGCTGAAGAAATGCTGACGTTTTCACCATGCTCAAACTGTCCAAGAAATTATGTCTCTTTTATAACAAGCACTCTTGAGCCTTGACATAATCTGTGAATAGGTATATCACCTTGCAAGTACATTTTGATGTGGGCTGTATTTTTGTAGTCTGTTTTAAAAACATTTTCAATGAGTATTATCCTCATTTTATGAGCGCGTTGGTGAAGTGCCAGCTATACGCTGCGGTGATGATGTGAAGCTATGGCAGGACAATCTGATGATAATAACAGCCTACTAATAATAATAATAATAATAATAATAATAATTTAATATATTCATGAGAAAACATATTCTAACACGAGAATGAACCTCATTGGTTCTTGAGGAAGCTCAAACGTGCTGCCTAACACGAGAATGAACCTCACTGGTTCTTGAGGAAGCTCAAACATGCTGCGTAACACGAATGAACCTCATTGGTTCTTGAGGAAGCTCAAACGTGCTGCGTAACACGAGAATGAACCTCATTGGTTCTTGCAGAAGCTCAAACGTGCTGCGTAACACGAGAATGAACCTCATTGGTTCTTGAGGAAGCTCAAACGTGCTGCCTAACACGAGAATGAACCTCATTGGTTCTTGAGGAAGCTCAAACGTGCTGCGTAACACGAGAATGAACCTCATTGGTTCTTGCAGAAGCTCAAACGTGCTGCGTAACACGAATGAACCTCATTGGTTCTTGAGGAAGCTCAAACGTGCTGCGTAACACGAGAATGAACCTCATTGGTTCTTGCAGAAGCTCAAACGTGCTGCGTAACACGAGAATGAACCTCATTGGTTCTTGAGGAAGCTCAAACGTGCTGCCTAACACGAGAATGAACCTCATTGGTTCTTGAGGAAGCTCAAACGTGCTGCGTAACACGAATGAACCTCACTGGTTCTTGAGGAAGCTCAAACGTGCTGCGTAACACGAGAATGAACCTCATTGGTTCTTGCAGAAGCTCAAACGTGCTGCGTAACACGAATGAACCTCATTGGTTCTTGAGGAAGCTCAAACGTGCTGCGTAACACGAGAATGAACCTCATTGGTTCTTGCAGAAGCTCAAACGTGCTGCGTAACACGAGAATGAACCTCATTGGTTCTTGAGGAAGCTCAAACGTGCTGCGTAACACGAGAATGAACCTCATTGGTTCTTGAGGAAGCTCAAACGTGCTGCGTAACACGAGAATGAACCTCATTGGTTCTTGAGGAAGCTCAAACGTGCTGCGTAACACGAGAATGAACCTCATTGGTTCTTGAGGAAGCTCAAACGTGCTGCGTAACACGAGAATGAACCTCATTGGTTCTTGAGGAAGCTCAAACATGCTGCATAACACGAGAATGAACCTCATTGGTTCTTGAGGAAGCTCAACGTGATGCGTAACAAGAATTAACCTCATTGGTTCTTGAGGAAGCTCTGGAAAAAAATCTGGATAAGCCACATTCAAATCCTTTGTAAATTAGCCAATAGGCCCACAAATCAATAATAATGCAGCAAGTTCATAGAACATTCACTATGTAAACAGTTATAACAAATCAAACCTATCTTTTTAAATGTTCTAAACTAATTCCACAGCATCTGGTATCATCACAGCATGATTCAACCAAGCTTCTGTACTTAACTCCTAAGAGGAGCAAACACCTAACAGGTTTTCAGTCAATCAAACATGAGGTCTCGAAGCAAAACCCAGCAAACGAATCAACATCTACAAGCTCATTTCCAGTAAGACAGTCTATATGCACTGAAGACACAAGTCAGAAACACAATGTAATCAGGGATCCGCATGAATTATTGAGACATGTTTCGCTACAGTCGGTCGGATACAGAGCCGCACTGGTGTTGAGTTACCACGGCAACCCCGCAACAGACTGCATACCATTACTGCTGATCACTTAACGATTTCCCTCGTCTGACCAGTTGAGTTTAATGATGACTTAAGAGGTATGCTTTAATAGAAACACTTCAGAGGAGGCAAAACTGCTGCTACTGATGATGTGTGTGTGTGTGTGTGTGGGGGGGGGTTTGGTATCGGAAACGAGGAAGAGAAAGACCTGGGTGACCAAAAGAGGTCTAAATGATCATGTCCTATCCGGCCGAACAAAAGCCACAATCTGCTGTGCATGAATTTGCATTTGTCCCGCTGCACCTTCAAGACGGGTCCGACCCCACCTGTGAGTCTACAACACCTGTAATGTCAAGTAAGCTGATTCTCCCCGGAGACTACAAGGGAAAGGAAAACAATGGAGGAAAAACTCCAGGCAGATGGCCATTGTGTTTTAAAGCCTGACATAATAGTCCGAAAAATCTAATTTCTTTAAATGGAACAGCCTATTGAACCTTTAGACAAAGAAAATCTAAAACAAAGTTTGCATGTGTATTTTTTCTTGAGCATCATATTTGATTCATATTTGATAAATTTTATGGCTCATATAGTGAGAATATGGAGCTTATACCCAAGGCCAAAACTGAGCAAAATATGTAATTTGATGATACTTATAAGGCCAAAAAGTAAGATGGAATTCTGATGCTTGTAATGTAAATCAATGAGATCTTTATACCAGTATAACAGACTAGCATAAAATGCATATAAATATCAGTCGTTACTCTATATCTGCCAATGAAATGTTAAAATATTACACTCAATAAACGTTGGGTTAAAAACAACCCAAGTTAGGTTAAATATGGACAAACCCAGCAATCGGGTTAATTGTTTGACCAACCGGTTGGGCAGTTTTATTTAACTCAACTATTGTTTAAAAATGACTATATGGCTGGCTTAAAATGAACCTAAAATTAAAAATCAGACACACAGTTACTAAAGGCAACAGTAATAATCAAAAGGTGAACATTTATTAATAAGCAATTTAATAAATGTTTATTATTCAAGTATTATTTTTAAACGTATTAATAAATGTTCATTTATTAAACATTAATAATTTCCAACCTATTTTGGGTTAATTTTAAGCTAGCAATGATAGTAATTTTTAAACAATAGTTGAGTTAAATAAAACTACCCAACGGGTTGGGTCAAACATTGTACATAATTAACCCATAAAATGTAAATGTAGTTTTATGATCAAAGCTCTGTAGTTTTAATTTGCAATACAATGATAATTTGAGAGGTGAACAAATAAACCTTCCTCTAAAGCCTGATCATATTTCATACTCACATTTGAACATGATTTTTATAATAAATGATGCATGTACAATCAAGTAAACCTAGTTGCTTCATTCTGATGTGTTCAGCTTGAAATATACTAACAATATAAAAGTTATTCTTACGTTTACTTTATATATATAAAAAAATTAAAAAAAACAAGATTTCACAGGGAAAAAAAAGATGTGAACAATCACCTGAGGGTGGACATTTTTACAATTATACTAAAATGACTTGCTAAAAAAAGTCTAAACTGTCAATCAGACGACAGAAGGCATGTAGGAGATTGTGTGCAACAGGTTTTTCAGTAAGTTTGATCATGTTAGTATGTAGTAATGCCTTAGAAATAAATATATCCAATAGGTCACAAAAGGATTGAGAGGGTTAACTCATTTGGAAAGTGCTGTTATTTCGACAAATCACCAGCTTTGATGCTTTAAGGTGCACAGACGACAAAGGCTTCCATGCTTGGATCAATGTAGCTGCACAAAATAAAAAATAAAACAGGCTGCAGGGATCTAATTCCCTCAGCTGACCAGAGCTGCAAACACACACACACACACACACACACACACACACACACACACACACACACACACACACACACACACACACACACACACACACACACCACTGATCAAAACAGGGGCGGCCTACATCCATCCATCTATCCCAGTAGCCCAAACACACACACACACACACACACATCCTTTATTGACCCTAAACATCATTAATCAGCCCCATGTAAATGTGCACAGACTGTAAAGAGACCATATTCATTTTAGACACTGACAGCTTCAATAACAACAGATAATTCACTAGTTAACAGACACTATAAAAATAATATAAAGCCCAGGTTAGAAACCAAACCCAGAATTGAAGCTCCATCATCTTAATATAATAATAATAATAATAATAATAATAATAATAATAATAACAATAATAATAATAATAATAAAGCCATAAGCAATGAAATGTTGATATGGTGGTCAAATGTAATTCATACACAAAGGCTTTTTTGGACTGACTAAACTCATAATCCGAATCAGAAACCCAATAATAATAAAAAATAATGCTAACAAACAAAACCAAAGACCACAATAATTACATATTTTTACACAACTGACTGCTAAACAACAGGTTCGGTCTTCCCACTGAAGATATTAGCATTAAATTACTTTATTTTACATAAACGTGATCGAAATGATTAGAAAATGTATTGACTTTATATGTAAAAAGCAGCACACCGAATCACAGGGATAAAAGCAGCGCTGCTGTGGCGTTACCTGGAACGGGTTGCTGAAGTCCGGGTCCGCGAAGGGGTTGCTGTCAAAATCTGACATTTTTCCGGTTGAATCGGGCTGTAATGTTGGACTAAATGAACCGTATTCGGCAAGAAACGCACCAGCAGCTCGAGACTGATCCTCAACCGCAAAATGGCAGAACCGGAGATGACGTCACGCGTCAGCCGCACGTCTTCAATTCTGTATGATCAAATACACGTAATAAAATGTGTTCCTAAATATTATCTTATTATTATTTTAATTTTTTTATGCGTATTGTATTGCTTTATACTTCATTAGGCTACATAAATTACACCCTATTTACCTTTCATATAATTTGTCTCATTATTATTGTCATTACTACTACTATTTTCGTCATGTTGTACACCTTTCTCTCTATATTTGCTTTTTCAAGTCATTTAGATCAAAAATGCTGAAAAGAAAACGTTAATTTCACAATATACTGACATTTCTGCCACCTAGAGTGCATTAATAATCATTACATCTAAGCAGATTATGTATTCATCCATTCTTAAATGTTTCCTGAGCATAAATAGTACAAACCCGATTTCAAAAAAGTTGGGACACTGTACAAATTGTGAATAAAAAAGGAATGCAATAATTTACAAATCTCATAAACTTATATTTTATTCACAATAGAATATAGATAACATATCAAATGTTGAAAGTGAGACATTTTGAAATGTCATGCCAAATATTGGCTCATTTTGGATTTCATGAGAGCTACACATTCCAAAAAAGTTGGGACAGGTAGCAATAAGAGGCCGGAAAAGTTAAATGTACATATAAGGAACAGCTGGAGGACCAATTTGCAACTTATTAGGTCAATTGGCAACATGATTGGGTATAAAAAGAGCCTCTCAGAGTGGCAGTGTCTCTCAGAAGTCAAGATGGGCAGAGGATCACCAATTCCCCCAATGCTGCGGCGAAAAATAGTGGAGCAATATCAGAAAGGAGTTTCTCAGAGAAAAATTGCAAAGAGTTTGAAGTTATCATCATCTACAGTGCATAATATCATCCAAAGATTCAGAGAATCTGGAACAATCTCTGTGCGTAAGGGTCAAGGCCGGAAAACCATACTGGATGCCCGTGATCTTCGGGCCCTTAGACGGCACTGCATCACATACAGGAATGCTACTGTAATGGAAATCACAACATGGGCTCAGGAATACTTCCAGAAAACATTGTCGGTGAACACAATCCACTGTGCCATTCGCCGTTGCCGGCTAAAACTCTATAGGTCAAAAAAGAAGCCATATCTAAACATGATCCAGAAGCGCAGGCGTTTTCTCTGGGCCAAGGCTCATTTAAAATGGACTGTGGCAAAGTGGAAAACTGTTCTGTGGTCCGACGAATCGAAATTTGAAGTTCTTTTTGGAAAACTGGGACGCCATGTCATCCGGATTAAAGAGGACAAGGACAACCCAAGTTGTTATCAGTGCTCAGTTCAGAAGCCTGCATCTCTGATGGTATGGGGTTGCATGAGTGCGTGTGGCATGGGCAGCTTACACATCTGGAAAGGCACCATCAATGCTGAAAGGTATATCCAAGTTCTAGAACAACATATGCTCCCATCCAGACGTCGTCTCTTTCAGGGAAGACCTTGCATTTTCCAACATGACAATGCCAGACCACATACTGCATCAATTACAACATCATGGCTGCGTAGAAGAAGGATCCGGGTACTGAAATGGCCAGCCTGCAGTCCAGATCTTTCACCCATAGAAAACATTTGGCGCATCATAAAGAGGAAGATGCGACAAAGAAGACCTAAGACAGTTGAGCAACTAGAAGCCTGTATTAGACAAGAATGGGACAACATTCCCATTCCTAAACTTGAGCAACTTGTCTCCTCAGTCCCCAGACGTTTGCAGACTGTTATAAAAAGAAGAGGGGATGCCACACAGTGGTAAACATGGCCTTGTCCCAACTTTTTTGAGATGTGTTGATGCCATGAAATTTAAAATCAACTTATTTTTCCCTTAAAATGATACATTTTCTCAGTTTAAACATTTGATATGTCATCTATGTTGTATTCTGAATAAAATATTGAAATTTGAAACTTCCACATCATTGCATTCTGTTTTAATTCACAATTTGTACAGTGTCCCAACTTTTTTGGAATCGGGTTTGTACTTTATATAGGTTATAATGGATTGAATGTGAATATCAACAGCTTTTCACTTATTCATGCGTTAAAATGAAGCGGTTATGGGTTTTTCTGGGGGTTTTGTTTGATACTATATGAGTAAAATATGATATATTCACCTCAGCAATGGTCTTACACTATAAAATATTCTCCAGGACTTTGCTCTCGGTTAATTCTGAATAAAGGATATTAATATTTTGGCACTTCTGCTAAACACCGCTGTATCCGTCAAACTCTTCAGTCAAAATGGCAGGTGTTGGAGTGACAGACCTCAACAATAGTTACCATCAAAAATATCTTAGTTACTTTTAGACATAATTAAATCTGTCTTGGCCTTTAGGGTGTTACTGTCTTCTGATTCTACAACTACTGATGAAACTCAGTGCCTGGTGATATATTTACAGCATTATTTTCAGATAGTATTTTCCATTTAATCTCTCCCTATTGGCATTAAAGAAGGGACCCCACAAATAATGGTGCATATTTCTGCACAGTACATGCCTTAAATGATTTCAGCTTTCATTGTCAGAAGGTCCAAAGGGGAAAAAAGTATTTTAAACTTGACCAGTTTATCAATTTTTGGCATTACAGAGTGACATTGCACCATTTGTGTCAAACCATATAGAAAAAAATCATCCTGACACTGTTAATTTTTTGTTGGTGGATATATGTTTTTATTAATATATATCTCTTTCCTGTATCTTTGGATACGCTTGGTGTTTCTGTGATACCAAACAAGCTATATAATACATTATTATATTATATTATATTAATTACATTAATTTATATATTTTTTATATATAAATTTTTATATATTTTTTATAATATAAATTTATATATAAATTGTTTTGTAAAGCATATTACAAAACAAAATTGTAATATGCTTTTTATGCACCAAACATGATATAAATGCCAAAACTGTTTTGTTTTTTTCTAGGTCTAATGATGACACTTTGATTATTTTTTTATTATTTTTTAGCAGTGGACAATATACAAACATTTATTTGACATGCTATTTATCTTGGTGCAAAAGAAAAAAGTCACTTTTTTAGTCAAATAAGCAATGGCAAGTCAGTTTCAATTGTTCAAGAGCAGATCTAGGATTTGAGAATCTTATAAAAATCACAATATAATCTACAATGATGGAATTGATACATATTTCAGTGATGGAGCTTATCAGGGTGTTGTCAAAATAAACTATTTCTTTGAGAATGAGGACCTGATAATTACTATTCACACATTTGGAGACATTTTTTTCCATATCATAACAGTACTTTGTACTGGTTTTAAAGATTTACAAACACAGCCAGGGGATACATTAGGATAAATAATAATAATAATAATAATAATAATAATAATAATAATAATAATAATAATAAATTAAACCAAAAGAGAGAAATAAACATACAAAGGTATATAAAACATATATTTAAAAAAATAAATATATTAATTAAAATAAAAAACAATGTTTTTTAACTGAAATAAATGTTTACAAATATTAACTCTTTATTTTGGTTTGATAATTTTTATACATAAGAACACTGTCAAGGGAATACATACAAACACACACACACAAAACAACATATAAATTATACATAATTAACACACACACACACACACCAAACATAACCAAAACATAAGTTGCAAAACAACATGACAAAAACACAGACACTACAATTTTATTTAATACAATAACATACAGACACTGATACAATAAGCTTTCTTCATAATATTTAAGAAATCTTATATTTTTTTATTCTAATAAAGAGATTTAAGAAGTGAGTTTAATTCAATTTCAAAGCGGGATATAGGATGGAATATAATTTGCAAACTTCTATATGAATGAAGAATTTGCCATATAAAATAAAAAATTAACAATGGGGGGTCTATTTTTATTACCATTAGCCTATAATAAAAAATAATGTATGCCTATTTTAAACTGAAAGAGTGTGAAACATTGGCAGAATCAAATCTGTGAGAACCTAGGTCCGACCAGAATTGCTTTATTATAATGGGCATTTCTATGACGCCATAGTGTGGAACTCCTCGCAGCGCGTGCTCGATCTTAACGGACTCTTTTGATTCGGTTCACGGAAGTCGCTCATCATTGTTTACTAAAGCGGATTAGCACGATATTGATGTGCTGTTGATTCAGATCACCTTGTCCTCTTCAGTGTCAGCCTGCAGAATGCGGTTGACGTGTTGGCTGGTGCTCGCGGGCTGTGTGTCGCTCACGGCGGCGATAGAGCCGATCAGCACCAGCATCGCCGTCGGGATGGCCGCGGCTCTCACCGGCTTTCTGGCCAGTTATCAGAACGTGCTCTACTACTTCCACGAGTGCTGCAGACCGGAGTGGATCTCATACAACAAAACAGGTTTGTTTTGTCTTTATTTGTAGTTCTAGGATGTGCGTATGTTTCCGGTGTTGCAATGTTAATCACATGGTAACGTATAAACCCACAATTTCCATATTAAAATTGAATTAAATCCACATTTATCTTTATTTGCATATCAAATAGCCAAACAAATAGACAGCCAGGGCGTGCAGAATTTATTAACAGCCTCTTGTATAGATGTTTACTTCCTGATAGTGTTTTAAATCCGCATACAAATGCAATGCACCTGAAACTTGTATCATATATAAAAAAAAATAAATAAAAAAAAAATAATATATATATATATATAATGTGTGTATATGTAATATAATGTCATATAATATATATTGAATTCAGGTGTTCCAATCACTTCCATGGCCACAGGTGTATAAAATCAAGCTCTAGGCATGCAGACGCTTCTACAAACATTTGTGAAAAAATGGGTCTCTCTCAGGAGCTCAGTGAATTCAAGCGTGGTACCGTGATAGGTTGCCACCTGTGCACCAGATTAGCTCAAGAACAGTGTGTAGAGAGCTTCATGGAATGGGTTTCCATGGCCGAGCAGCTGCATCCAAGCCTTACATCACCAAGTTCAATGCCCAAAGGTGTTCTATCGGGTTGAGGTCAGGACTCTGTGCAGGCCAGTCAAGTTCTTCCACACCATAAAGACATGGATGAGCGAGTTTGGTGTGGAGGAACTTGACTGGCCTGCACAGAGTCCTGACCTCAACCCCGATAGAACACCTTTGGGATCAATTAAAGCAGAGACTGTGAGCCAGGCCCTCTCGTCCAACATCAATGCCTGACCTCACAAATGTGCTTCTAGAAGAATGGTCAAAAATTCCCATAAACACACTCCTAAACCTTGTGGAAAGCCTTCCCAGAAGAGCTGAAGCTGTTATAGCTGCAAAGGGTGGGCAAACTCCATATTAAACCCTACGGATTAAGAATGGAATGTCATTAAAGTTCATGTGCATGTAAAGGCAGACGTCCCAAAACTTTTGGCAATATAGTGTGTGTGTATATATATATATATATATATATATATATATATGTATGTGTGTGTGTGTGTGTGTAATATTGCATCATCTGGAAATGTATAATCATGTATTATAGCACTAATTCTTGTATTGGTGCTGATGATGGAGTTGCATGTGTTCCCAATCAATTTGAATGCAGTTCATATTAATTGTGTAAGTCGCTTTGGATAAATGAGTAAATGCAAATGTAATGATAATATATGCTTCGCCCTGAAATCATAACTAATCTAATAATATGTAGACTGATTTTCACAGGGTTTTTTTAATCTGCAAGTAGTTTTATTTAACTTGGCACTCCTGAAGTATAATCCCCCCCAATCTTAGTCTGAATATATATCATTTTAAAATGTGCATGTATTGTATAGACAGCGTGTCACACTGACCAGTGACCAAGCAATCAATGCAACATCTACATGCACTATTGAACCGAACGCTGCGCGCATGCGTCATTCGTCGCACGCGTTCGACGTCACTTTTCCCCAAGCAGGAAGTGCGGGGTGTGAGTGAGTTGGAGCCTTCGGCTTGTTTTTTTTGCCCCGTTTCCAATTAAAAGCATCGATGTTTAATGTAGTAAAATGAAAGCTCGGCCGCCTCGCGCATGGACAACCTTGCTGCACTGCATCCTGGTCTCAGGGCTGATCGTGGAGGCCATAGAGCCCGTGTCCACTTCACTGCTGGTGGGAACAGGAGCTGCTATGCTGGGCACGAAAATATATCGCTATTTATATGAAACCTGTGATGAGAACTGGGTCAACTTTAATGCAACAGGTGAAAATGTGATCAGAATGTGTACTATAGTTTGATTTGATCATCATCTGATCATGCATATGTGCATTGTCACGTAAAAGCACCAAAAAGCCACTTGTACGTTGATTTTGCAATTTGGTACTAATAATAATTTTTTTAAATATTACAGCCAGATTGTATGTTTATTTTTAAATTATCATTGTAAACAAAAAAACTTATATAACAGGGTTCGTAGTATGTGCTTGAAGTACTTGAATTTGAACATTTTTAAATGTAGGCCATATTTATAAAGTGCTTGATATTTAAAAGTGTTTGAAATATTGAAAGACAATATGAAATTAGTGTTTAATTTTGTCAGATGAAACAATATTTTCATGCAAAATTAGCGCTGCAGTATGGAAGCTTGTTTCCGCCACAGAATAAAACATTTTAAAAGATAATTGCGACTTTTTATCTCACAATTGTGAGTTTACATCTCGCAATTCTGACTTTTTTTCTCAGAATTGCTTGATATAAAGTCAGAATTGTGAGTTGTAAAGTCAGAATTGCAATAAAGCCTATTATTATCTCAATGATTGATGACAGCCAACATGCATTGAACAATAAAACGTTTTTTTTTTTTTTTTTTTTTGTAAACAATGAAACTTGTTTTTATTTGAAGTGCAGATGTTGTATATTAATCATATGTTTGCTGTAAATCTGTCCTCAGGACTGAAGTATGACCTCAACACCAAGCTGTACGGGCAGCACGTTGCTGCTCAGGTCATCCTGAAAGCCGTCACAGGCTTCATGAACAATGAAAACCCGAAGAAACCTTTGGTTCTGTCCCTCCATGGCTGGACCGGGACTGGGAAGAACTTTGTGAGCCAGCTGATAGCTGAAAATATATACGAGAAAGGAATGTCGAGCAGCTTTGTTCATCTGTTTACAGCAACGGCACACTTTCCTCACGAGAAACACATCGACACATACAAGGTAACACGTTTATATATGCAAATACATGGAAATGGCGTTATGTATTTGTGCACCAACAAAATGCATCCAGTCAATTGTTTTATAGTCACATCTGTACAAAATGTATGTTTGCATTTGCTTAGTCCCAGTTACAGGACTGGGTGAGGGGGAATGTGTCCATCTGCCCACGTTCCATGTTCGTCTTTGATGAAATGGATAAAATGCATCCCGGGCTGATCGACAGTATAAAGCCTTACCTGGACTTCTATGACAATCTGAACGGAGTGTCGTACAGACAGGCCATCTTCATTTTCCTCAGGTCAGTGTTAGTGTGTACTTAAGTAAACACAGAACATTTTTAATCTGTAAATCTGTAATTAATGCAGTTGGTCACTAGTCATTGTACCGGCCAGCATCAAGCAAACTAAACGGACAAAAACTATATTAGTGCTGTCAAAATAAAAGTTTGCGTTTACATAATATATGTGTGTACTGTGTATAATTATGTATACATAAATACACACACGGATGTATAAATTTAAGATTTTTTTTTTTTTATATTTATAAAATATAAGTTTATATATATATATATATATATATATATATATATATATATATATATATATATATATATATATATATATATGCATGCATTTGATCAAAAATACAGTAAAACAGTAATATTGTGAAATATTAAAGTTTAAAAGAACTGTTCACTATAAAATTTTAAGCAGAGAAACTGTTTTAAACATTGATAATAATAAGACCCATTATTAATAATTGAGCACCAATAATAATTGAGCATCAAATCATCATCATAGAATGATTTCTGAAGGATCATGTGACACTGAAGACTGGAGTAATGATGCTGAAAATTCAGCTTTGATCACAGGAATAAATTACATTTTAATATATATTCACATAGAAAACAGTTATTTTAAATTGTAGTAATATTTTCAAATTATGATCAAATTAAAGCAGCCTTAGTGAGCAGAAGAGACTTACAAACTTTTGACTGGTATGTATTTGCTCTGAAATGGCATAAAATGCCTTTTTTTGAATCAGAGGACCCTTTTACACCCAGATGTTTTTGTTTTTATAGTAACGCCGGCGGTGAGAACATCGTTCAGGTAGCTCTAGATTTCTGGAGGGACGGGAGAGAGCGAGAGGAGATCCAGCTGAAAGATCTAGAGACGGCACTGTCACTGTCCGTCTTCAACAACAGAAACAGTACGTCACATGCCTCCTATCTTTTTTGCTTCTGCTAAAATATGGAGCAGAAAATGCTCACGGCAGTTGGATCATTATGCATTAAACGGAGTGCATTTTAAGTCATTGTTTATTAGTTTCACTGTAGTTTGTTTACAGTTTCCAGTGTAATGAAGATCTCACAACATATGTATTGTCTTTTTTTTATTCAATTTCCCTATTGCTTTTTCGAATATTTCCTTTCATGAAGTGTCATTTGTTTGTTTGTGAATGTAAAAGGCCTGCAAAGTTTTAAAGATCAAATTGCTCTGACCAATCAGAGGAGAGTAGACCAATCACAACAGACTGAGCCGTCTGACCAATCAGAGCAGAGTAGACCAATCACAACAGACTGGGCCGTCTGACCAATAGAGCAGAGTAGACCAATCACAACAGACTGGGCCGTCTGACCAATCAGAGCAGAGTAGACCAATCACAACAGACTGGGCCGTCTGACCAATCAAAGCAGAGTAGACCAATCACAACAGACTGGGCCGTCTGACCAATAGAGCAGAGTAGACCAATCACAACAGACTGGGTCATGTGACCAATCAGGGCGGAGTAGACCAATCACAACAGACTGGGCCGTCTGACCAATCAGAGCAGAGTAGACCAATCACAACAGACTGGGCCATCTGACCAATCAGAGCAGAGTAGACCAATCACAACAGACTGGGCCGTCTGACCAATCAGAGCAGAGTAGACCAATCACAACAGACTGGGCCGTCTGACCAATCAAAGCAGAGTAGACCAATCACAACAGACTGGGCCGTCTGACCAATAGAGCAGAGTAGACCAATCACAACAGACTGGGTCATGTGACCAATCAGGGCGGAGTAGACCAATCACAACAGACTGGGCCGTCTGACCAATCAGAGCAGAGTAGACCAATCACAACAGACTGGGCCATCTGACCAATCAGAGCAGAGTAGACCAATCACAACAGACTGGGCCGTCTGACCAATCAGAGCAGAGTAGACCAATCACAACAGACTGGGCCATCTGACCAATCAGAGCACAGTAGACCTTCGAAACACAATTATGCCTTTTAAAATAGCATAATTGGGGCACTTAAACCATTTACACGTTTGTTTTGTTTTTCTTCTCTCCATCCACAGGTGGTTTCTGGCACACTAGTTTAATCGATAAGAACCTGGTGGATTTCTTCGTGCCGTTCCTTCCTCTGGAGTACAAGCACATCATTCAATGCGGTTTGGCCGAGATGGTCTCCAAGGGTTACGTCCCAGATAAAGAAGTGGTTGAAATGATGGCCCACGACCTGAACTACTTCCCTAAAGAGGAGCGCGTCTTCTCCATGCAGGGCTGCAAGGTCATCCCCAGCAGGCTGGACTTCTATGTTTGAACGACAGGGAACAAAGAAAGACTCAAAAACAGCAAACTGGTTATCGTCTGTGTGCTTTTTTTCCCACAGAAATCCCTTCTGTTCTTCTGCAATAGAAAGAACTGGAGCAGAATCGATCCTCAGACATTACAGCTTTACATGATGTCATGCTCTCTCAAGACTCTAAAGCGGGATGTTTTTTATTCAATCACAAGTGTTTTATGCACTAATGGACTGTTTTATTGATGTCGGTCGGATCAGCTGCTTAAGTCCTTGTTTTCAAGGGCGTTTCTGTTGATGATGAAGTAGCAGAGGAAGCTTTTTTTAAATGACTTTGCACATTGTGGCGCTCTAAAAACACTGGCTATCAGTGATTTTATGTGTTGGATCTGTATTAATTATTATCATGGGGGGAAAAAAAACAATTCGCCTTTATCTTGAAATATCACACACACGTTTATTACTGCCTTTTTTAAAAGCAATGTGTTGGAAAGTTTGGGATGAAGATGATCATTAGCTAGAAGACATTTGTAGCTTCACCTGAATCTCATTTTGACCTTTGAAACTTAATGATCATTTGTTTTTTCCAATTCATCACTGTCAGGATTCAGATTTGTGTTGTTGATTTATAAGTTGCAATGTCTCTAGTGCCACTGGTTCTGATTGAAGGTTTTGTTGAGTAAATCACAGTGCCTGTTTATCTTACAAGAATACAGTTAAACGTGGGTTTTTTTAATCTGTTATAGGCACTCGTCATTATTTGATGATCTGGTTTGAACATAATTTCACATTTGGAACGTTTATGAAAATTATTTTTGAGATGCACCAAGATAAAATGGAAAAATACTTGAAAGATTCAATCTACAAATTGATTTTGATAAAGCTTTATGACCTAAACTTACTCAATTGGTCTTGGGAATTTTATTTTTGTACACGTTGGATAATTTCCATGAGTTTTTTTTTATTGAGCCTCCCAGTGGTCCATATTAACTGGATATGAAGTTTTAAAATCATTACACAGTCATGGCTGGGATTTAAGTTTTGTGTATCAGATTCCAGTCCTGGAAATGAATGGAGTGAAACAATGTCTAGTAGAACTAGATGCTAAGTTTTCACTACAAATTCTAGCCAATTAAATATGTATAGTAGTCATACAAATTTCAATGATTTTCCATTTCTGAAAATCACAATTTAAAAATGTCCTGGTATTTGTTCAATTGACAGGGTTTCCACAGTCTGATCTGTAATTATGTTGGTTTTCTACTATTTTAAACAATTTTTCCTGAGACCCTAATTTTCTCATTCTTAGAGCTTTCAAGCTACAAACACCTAACTTGGCAGTGAAAGGTCCAAACTCCAGTAGACTTCCATTCAGGGTCTGAAAACTTTCCCTAGCAGACTCGTTTTAGAGTATCTCCACCAAAAAATAGTTCTTCAGGCTGATCTGTTTGATCATGGACGGGATTTCTAACCGGCTGTATTTATGGTTTTCCCATAATAGTCAATCAAAAATTCTAAAATATTCCATAGACGGAATGTTCATGAATTTAAATTTTAACTGTCAAAACTCTCACACATGCACAAAGCATTAAGAACCCATCTAAATGCCACACTAAAATGAGTCTGTAAATGATTACTTTGCTTCTTAATATGTTTATGGCATCTGAATGATCTAAATGGCAGGTGAGAATTGCCCCAGGATACCACATAAATACAGCTGTATTACCGTCTGATAACATCACAGTAAAATATCTGCTCTCTGTAAGGGTTAGTTCACCCAAAAATGACAATTCTGTCATTAATTCCTCCCCCTCATGTCGTTCCAAACCCGTAAGACTTTCGTTCATCTTCAGAACACAATTGAAGATATTTTTGATGAAATCTGAGAGCTTTCTGTCCCTCCATAGACAACTACCACTTTGACGCTTCAAAAAGTTCATAAAGTGATCGTAAAACTAATCCATATGAATTTTCTGAAGAGACTCAATCGCACCCAACGAGGTTCATTCTCGTGTTAGGCAGAAAGTTTGAGTGCAGCGATTGAGTGTCTTCAGAAAATTAGTCAAAAACTAAACTGCTGGATTCATATGGATCAGTTTTATGATCTCTTTATGAACAGTTTGAAGCATCAAAGTGGTAGTTGTGTAGCTGTCAATAGAGGGACAGAAAGCTCTAATTTCTTTAAAAAGAGCTTCATTTGTGTTCTGAAGATGAACGAAAGTCTTACAGGTTTGGAACGACATGAGGGTGAGAAATGACAGGATTTTCATTTTGGGATGAACTAAACCTTTAAACACAGAATGTAGAACATTCATGAATAAATAATGAATGCAAAGAGAAACAGCTGAACGTTTTATTTGAAAATAAACAGCACTTTATTTCTGATCCACATGTTTTTGTGAGCATTGGGTCCAGATGAGAAGACGAAAGTCCATCAACTGTCTGCAAATCATCTGGTTTTGTGATTTCAAGATTTCCAGTACGCTGACAATGACAACAGTATTCCACGCAGGAGCCGTTCCCGGCTGTACTCGGAGGCACAGTTCCATATTAAACGCTTCAGGTTTCCATTAAACAAGCAACACGGCATTAATGCAGCCATCATTTTCTGGGTTATTCGTCACCTGGGCGTATTTACCTGAAACACAACATCACATTTTCACTCTGAAACACATTAAGTATCACATAGCCAAAAAATAAAGAGCCAATCAGACACACCCCAGATGACCTTCCCGCCTTGCGTGACCAATCCGAGCTCACTGACGTTGACCTCAATGACTGTTCCCTTGGTGATGACGCCCAGCGTAGTGTACAGGGAGGAGGAAGGGTTCTTCTTCACCCCCAGGATGGGCAAACAGAACGTGGCCTTCAGTTCAGGATGAGTGACGTGTGCCTTCTTAAACCTCAGACCCTGTAGACATTTACAATCACAACTCCATTAATATATACATCAAAATATGTGGTAACTCTTTACAATAAGGTGCTAATGTGTTCATTAATGTTTAATCAACATTTACTAATACATTACTAAAATCAAAAGTTGTATCTGTTAATATTATTTAATGGACCGGAGCAAACATGAACAAGAAATGAACAGATGTATTTTATTAACTAATGTTAACAAAGATTAATAAACACTGAAAAAAATGTATTGCTCATTGTTAGTTCATGCATTAACTTTACAACTTATTGTAAAGTGTTAACAAATATTTACCTATTTGTTGCATTTAGTGTGTAACAGGGCTTCTAATATACATATAGTGGCGGGCCGTGCATTACACACCTAGGCCTTCAGTAGTGTCCTACTTGAATTAATCCTCCTCTTAATAAAATCATCATGACGCCACGGCTATAGAAACCATCATTATACAGAAACGCAGTATAACAGGGCGCCACAGCTGCGCCACATACATCATCTCTAACGGAGTCATCCACTCCGGGTTTTCCGTGCATTTTTGCAGTAGAGTTCTCCGACCACGGAAACCCCTGCAATTATGCTTTTCCCAGGGATTTAAAATTAGGGAAAGGAAAGAAAACGCAAAGGCATAAATGGTTCTTGAAAAAGCTTACCAACTGTAAAAAGTATAACAAATTTCTTTCAGGTGAGGTTCAAAGATAATACAAAGTGTTTTTCATTAAAAATGATTTAAACCCACATTTATTTATTTTTAAAAACTCGCGATTTTAATATTATGAAAATGTTGAAAATAATATAATAATAACGAAAATTTAAACTTCGATCATAAATTTACAAGAAAAAAAAAAATCTATTATATTTTCATCACGGTAAAAACGCGCCCGGATTAGCCAGAGTTGACTTGTATTAAAAAAATGTAAATAAAATGCATTATAGCCTACTCACCAAAACAAAATCCATCCTCCTTTCTTTCCTCAAGAAGACTTCAATTACTCTGTTGTACAGGTTATCTGTGCGTCCTTTTCTATCGTCATGGAGGCTAATGCTGAAAGTCGAGTCGGTCCAGTCTTATTTCTGGCATAGGTTTTAATTCGCTTTAGGGCTAAGAATGTCCGCTCGACAGAAGCAGTGGACACAGGAGCTGCGTCCGAAATCGAATACTTCTCTACTATATAGTATGCGAAAAACAGTATGCCAACAGAGTAGTATGTCCGAATTCATAGTATTCGAAAAACAGTAGGCGAAAAGTACCCGGATGACCTACTACTTCCGGCGAGATTCTGAAGTGTGCATACGATGGACACTTTACTATCCCATGATGCCACGGGAGAGGATTTGTGAATGGAGGTGAAGGGACGTAACTGACTCTGGTAGGTCACATGATAATAACATGGCGGATGTAGTACGTCCGGATTCATACTACATTCATTCATACTACATAGAACGTACTTTTTTAACGGTTGTGAAGTTCATTCAAATTCAAATGTAGTACCTACTCACATAGTACGCGATTTCGGACGCAGCCAGGGACTACTAGTTATAGTACGCTCTCTGACCATCCAATCAAAGGACGTGAAAATGGCAATGTTATTGTACACCTGCTAGATGGCCCCGGTGTTGCCAACTCGAAATCTGATTGGCTGATTTAATCTGATGTATTATCTCATTGGTTAAAGCGCACAGTTTCATTACCATTTATTTTAAGCTAGTGGCGCCTGCACTATTGATTCTGAAGGCCTCAAGGCAGATTTCTTTGACCCTGGCAACACATGATGGCTGAAATATGATTGGATAAAAGCTCTAAAATGAACAAACACTACTGGAAGCAACGCAACCAAGAGAAAAGCTATTAAATTAAGAGAATAGACTTTTGGGAATAATTTAACACACATTCATGGAAAAATATATTAAAATTTAAGTCAGTGATTCTGATTAGTTAAGGCCAGCAGAGAAGGCCTTGCTGGCCCTGACAGTCCACACACACACACCACACAATATCTATATACACAATTTTATATATAGAAAATAATGCTAATGTGTTAAATTAATATGTAATTAATGTTAACTTTATATATATATATATATATATTATATATATATATATATTATATATATATATATATATATATATATATATATATATATATATATAATTAAAAAATAACATATGCCAGAAACACATTGAACTAGAATAGGAGAAAAAAAGAATTAACTCTTACAAACAAACAAAAAAGTACATTGATAATATAAAACAATAATTACAAAATTTTAAAAAATTACTAAAATTAAAAAAAAATAATAATAAATTCACTTTTTATTTGGCCTCACTCAAGATAATATTTTTATCCATATTGCCCAGCCCAAGAGTGTGTGTGTGATATTTTACCATAGGTCTGATGAAGCGCTCATATTTGGGCGGTTTGCGTGTGAAACCGTCTCCTACGAAACAGACTTTGGTCACCATTCTCTTCCAGGCCTTTTTCTGTCTCTTTCCTGTGCGGATTACTTTCAGAACCTCGGTTTCACCCTGGGCTCGGACCTTCGGTAAAGGAACCTCCCACTTTCCCTAAAGAAACACATCAAACAAAGCTTATAGTTAGTATGGACACCTCACAGATAGGACAAGACAACATGAAATGGCAGTTTTACTTCTGTGTCATGCTTCAAAACGAAATATATTAAAGCCAACAAAAAAAAATAAAAAAATTAATAATTTGGGTAACACTTTAGTTTAGGGTCCAATTCTCACTATTAACTAGTCGCTTATTAACATGCATATTACTAGGATATTGTCTGTTTATTAGTACTTATAAAGCACATATTAATGCCTTATTCTGCATCCCTTAATCCTACCAATACCTAAACTTAACTACCTTACTAACTATTAATAAGCAGTAATTAGGAGTTTATTGAGGCAAAAGTCATAGTTAATAGTTTGTTAATAGTAAGAATTGGACCCTAATCTAAAATGTGACCGTAATTTCATATATTTGCTCGGGTACAAGTTGGTTATTATCGTTAACTAAAACTAAAACTATTAAAAACATTTCTGTTAATTGAAATAAAACTGAAATAATATAAAATATAAATATTAGTTGAAACTAAACGAAAATTAGAAATGTTGCCTTGTAGGGGTGTAACGATACACTTGTGTCACGATTCGATACAAATCGTGATACTGAACTCACGATACGATATGTATTACGATATTTTAAGCCAAAATAAAGAAGAGGGGTTTTTTTTTTAAATCTTTTTTATTATTATTATTAAAATAATATTATTTTTATTATCAGGACCCACACATATTCCCCCATATTTTCACTTTGAATGCCGCTGTTCCAGCATGTGTGCTTCAGATGATCAATGCAATTCTGCAATTACTCACTCTAATGTTGTTTTCGCGCGTCACGCAATCATCTGAACGTCCGTGTTTACTACAGTATGTGCGTCGTGGTAAATCTGTTCAGCATATAAAGCCATCGTGTCTCTTCAGAAGACTTGGATTTGGATTAGACACTCGATTAGTTATTTTTACGATGCCTTTATGACATTTATTGGATCTTTTAGGTTTTAGAGGAATGGACTTTAAATGGAGGGACAGAAATAAAAAATATCTTCATTTGTGTTTGGAAGCTAAACGAAACGACATGAGGGTGAGTACATGATGACAGTTTACATTTTTGGGTGAATTATACCTTATAAAAGTTGAGCCTCTATAAGCACGAATCATATTGTTTACATCAACGATACATAACGTCGCATTTTTATATCGCCATATATCGATTTAAGATGTATCATTACACACCTATTGCCTTGGCAAAAAACTGAAATGATTAACTGGAAATAAATAGAACTAAGACTAACTAAAACTGAAATAAAATAAACTTAAATAGCAATAAAAAATAAAATGACAAAAGCACATAATGAAATTACTAAAATTAATATGAAAACTAAAAATATAAAAATTAAAGCTAATTCAAAATATGAATAAAACTATAATAAAACTAATGCTATCAAATCAATTAATCGCATCTATCATAAAATGTACACGCTAATGTTGTAGTCAAGACCACCTAATCCGAGACCAAGACAAGACCAGACCAGCACTCCTTAAATTCATAAAGATCCACATTACCGCCTGAGAAATGACTTATTTTTAATCAGTAAATATAGTTAGAATAAGACTCTGTATAGAGCTGTTACTGATCAATCATTAACAACAAAATTCATCTTTACACTGCAGAGGTGGTACAGAAGATGTATCTGAATTGGTAAATTACAAATGCACAAATAATGTTGAGAATAATGGGTTTTTTTTTAATTATTGAATGTTTGTTATAAAAGCAATATCATGTTTGCAGTCATGCTCAAGTTTGTGAAAACTCATACAAGTACTTTTTTGCAACAATATCTTGAATTTTTTAAGCATTTGTATTGATTTTGGTGACATTTTTTACACAATCCCTCATTAATTTGAACCGGCACAATAAATAAATCAAGTTAGAAATAATTGCATCTGAAGCAGTAATTTTTACATCCAATCACATTAATGATGTAAATAAATAAATCAGACAAAGCACTGGCAATTTAGTGATATCCCAGCAGTTGTGGTCTTGACTGGTCTTGAAACAAAATCCTGAGTCCTCTAAGTCTGAGAACGAGACAAGAACGAGTACAAATGTGGCTGAGACAAGACCAAGACCTTCAAAAAAATGGTCTTAAGACCGGTCTCGAGTACTACAACACTAGTACACGCATATACTGTATAAACAACTTTTATATAAACATACTTTATGTTAGATGCGATTAATCAGGATTAATTGATTTCACAGCACTAAATAAAATAAAAACTAAAATAACACTGGACCAACATTTAAGGTCACCTGTTGTCAATAATTTTATCCCTTAAAACTCATCTTTGATAATCAAAAGTACATATTTAAATGTTTTTTTTCCTGTGAAAAATAATTTCTTCATGCCCTGAAAAAGCTTAATGTAACTACACCCTTGCTTTATTTAGTATACGAGGATTCATTAATATGCAAATGAGCCCCGCCTCCACTCACTCGCACCAGCTCGAGGATACACTGGGTCGGGTCAACTTTACTGTAGTAAACGCTGCACAATGGCAAGTGGAAATAATACTGGTTTAATTCAGCCATTACTGCATGTTTGAACCAGAAACTGATTCAGTTTCAAGTGGAAGAGTGAATTATACAGGCTCATCTACAAATCGATGTATCAGAATGGTAATGCGTTTATCGCTCTTTACAACGTCTGACACATAACGGTAATTAATATGATTAGCCTGTGGCTTGACTACGTTATCAAACAGCTAATAATGTGATGCTAATGTTACACAAACCATGTTCCCATTTGCCATCTCAGAGTCAGACAGCTGCCTTCTAACAATCAGTATCCTTAGAAACGCTTTGAACCATAGAAAGTCAGTGGAGAAAAGCCCCACCCCTACATTGACGGGATTGGTTACATGTTTGTGACGGCAGGAAGCGAGAGGTTTCAAAGTGCATTTTTAAGACTGCAGTTTTAAAGAGAAAGTACTCAGCAATGGTGTTGACTGATGAATATTTTCACCACAGGGGCTCTGAAATATCATAAATCTGCTGTCCGATTGGATACTCACAGCCTTCTCTTTCCTCTTCTGTTTGATCATATTGGAGAGAACTTTGGCGCGTGATTGGCCCTCTCTGTCCAGCAGGTAAGCTGGCACCGCCCCCTCTGGTGTCTTGTCATCGTCCTTCTGTTTGCTCTTCCTCTGCTCGTGCATCTTAATGCTGTAACGCAAATAAATAGGCAACAGGTCATCAAACCTCCCTGACATTTAGCCTATATCTAAAGTGAAGCTGAAGGTAAGTAAAGCTCACGTCTTCTTCATCTGGATCTTCTCGGCGTGTCTCTGTTTGTGGTAGAGTTTGGCTTTGAGGCCGATCATCTTTCTGGCTTTGTGTGAGCGCTCATGCGCCTCACGGCTTTCCTTCTTCCTCTTCCTCTCGTGGTGGTCCAGACGGTAGCCATGCCGCTTGCGGTGTAATTCAATGTGCTCGTTCTGAGGCTGTAAACAAACACAGGAAACTACATGAATATTTGATTTCGTCTGTAGGTTCAACTCTCACATTTACACTCAGTTGTAATACTAACTATTTAATAGGGATGCACCGAAATTATCGGCATGACATTTCTCTAGACTCGTTTCTGTTTGCACTAGCCTGTGCTGTAATATGGTATGGTAATGGTATAGCCGTGCTGGGGTAAAATGACGCTACCCTCTCATTCACTGACCCGCTCCTCGCTCTCTGCTCACATGCTCTGATAATAATAGTTTTCTAGGACTATACATTATTTTGATAATTGGTCAAAAAATAAATCTGTTAAATCTGATTTGAACTGAACTGAATGAAGAATAATATATTGATATTAATTAGTGCTGGGGAAAAATTAATCGTGATTAATCGCATCCAAAAAAAAGTTTGTGTTTACATAATATATATGTGTGTACTGTATAATTATTATGTATATATAAATACACACACATGCATGTATATATTTAAGAAATATTTGCATGTATATACTGTATATATAATTTATATATAAATATAATTTTTTTTATAAAAAAATAACATTTTTCTTAAATATATACATGCATGTGTGTGTGTATTTCTATATACATAATAATTATACACAGTACACACACATATATTACGTAAACACAAACTTTTATTTTTGGATGTGATTAATCACGATAAATTTTTCCCCAGCACTAATATTAATATATTGATATTTAATATTATTTGAATATAGGCCTATTTTCTGTCTAATTATTGTGTGTTACTTTAAATAAAAGTGTGGTTATTTTATTTTATTGGCTTGTATTTTTTTAAATTCAGATTCAGTAAAATTATTGAATTGAATTAAAACATCTAATAATAATACAATTATACAAAAAACTAATTTAAAATAAATGAATAATTATTTAAAAAAAGTAATTTTCTGTTTCGGTTTTCGGCCAAGTGTATCCAGAATCCTTGGTTTCGGCCCAGAATTTTCATTTCGGTGCATCCCTACTATTTGAGTTTTCCCAAATATGAATCTACAAACATCTGATCATAACTGAGCTTACTGAGTCCAGCTATATTTCATATAAAGGTAGTCATGGGAAATATATCACTGTATGTAACAAGTATTACGCATCACAAATCAAAGTGCAAGCAAATAGCCAGATATAAAGATAACATGCATATCAGCTGAGCTCTTCAATGCTGTCACTTATTTATATTATATTATTATAAGCTCCGCCTTCATAGTAATGAACCACAGTTCTTGCATAATGTAACTTAGGTATTACCATAAACGGGGAAAAAGATGGCTAGACATTTGAACAATCTATGGTTTATATCATATGGTATATATGGTGTGTGTGTGTGTATGTATGTGTGTGTGTGTGTGTGTATATATATATATATATATATATATATATATATATATATATATATATATATATATGTTAGAAAAGACTTATATTTTGAATAAATGCTGTTCTTTTTAACCTTTTATTAATCTGTAAATCCTGAACAAAGTATCACAGGTTCCAAAAAAATATTAAGCAGCACAACTGTTTCCAACATTGATAATAAATCAGCATATCATAATGATTTCTGAAGGATCATGTGACACTGAAGACTGGAATAATGATGCTGAAAATTCAGCTTTGATTACAGGAATAAATTACACTTTATTAAGTATATTATAAATATATTATATAAGTATATTAAAAAACATTATTTTAAAAAGTTTTTTTTTGTCAAATAAATGCAGCCTTTGTGAGCAGAAGAGACTTCTTTCAAAAACACACACACACACACACACACACACACACACACACATATATATATATATATATATATATATATATATATATATATATATATATATATACATATGTGTGTGTGTGTGTGTGTGTAAACATCACACACAGAGTAAAACAAAGAGAATTATCATTAAAAAAAAAACATAGGTTGTTCTGTAGTGTGTGTATAGTATGTAATTACGTATATATATGTAATTATTACGCACAGATACGACTCATACGAAACATAAACACACACAGCCACATGTCAGCCAGACTCGCGCTAAACAAAGACATTTACACGACACTGGCAGGATTTTTCTTCTTACCATGATGTGATCTGTGGTGTTGAAGTGTTTATAGAGCTATCCGGTGTTGTTTAATTCGCTCTTTGGTGTTTTTCGCTGATATTTTGATGGTTTTATTTAAGACTCGAGTTCGCGATGTTCTTCACTCAGAGTCTGTTCTGTAGAGGAAGTGCGTCCGTAAAAAGCCTCCGGTCACAATCAACAGCAATATCTGCAAACCTACGCCTGTTCTGAGTATTAACCACTCTTGATATATATATATTCTGAAAATGAGTATATGTCATATATGCTATTAATGTAGGAGTTAATGTCCGTGGTGCAAAATAGCACATAATTCCGTGTTTGCAAAGAAACGTTAGGAACCAAATATTTGAGTCTTTGTTCTCTCGTGGATCACTGTAGACGTAACACACATAGGACAGCATGGCTGATGAACCTCCAGTGAAGAAAATTAAACCAAATACACTCTCAAATAAAGAGGTTTGAACTTATTTTGTGTTCTTCATATTACTGTGCTCGTTATACATTTGAAGTTATAAAAATGAACGACATTACCAAGCTGTTTTGTGTTACATTAATGATTTAAAAAGTAATAAATACCCTGTTTATGTCAGTTTAACGTCACGTGTTTATAATATTTTCATTTGTAGGGTGAAGAGAGAATAAACTGGAAGAAATGGAAAGAACAAAGTAAGTGACAACTTGAAAATTTTATACGTTTAAAGAGTTTGACATTATCAAGCTGAGAAAAAAAATATAATTAGAAAGGTACTAGATCGCATTAAACATGTAAAGCCTGACAAATGAAAAAAATAGTAAGAATTTCTTTTTTTAAATGAAGCTGTTGATCAAACATTTAGACATAATATAAAAGAAAATCTATAAAAAAAATATGTGTTTTATATCATATTTGTTCCTCAGGCTTTTATGGCGTATAATATATATAATATGATATAGTGAGAATATGGAGCTCAAACTTGAGGAAAAACACCTCAATTTTTTTGAGGCCCAAACTGAGCAAAAATATTGCTGATATTTATGTGGCCAAAAAGTAAAATAAAATTCTGATAGCTTGTAATGTAAATCGATGAGATCTTTATAACAGTATAACAGACTAAATTCATTAAATAGCATATAAATATCAGTTGTCACTGTATATCGGCCAATAATATGTCTTAGCAAGATGATTTTTAAATGCTTAGTTTTATTATCAAAACTCTGTAGTTTTAAAACATATAATGCAATACAATGATGACTGAGAGATGAACAAATAAACCTTCCTCTAAAGCCTGATCATATTTGATACTCACATTTAAACATGATTTTTTTTATAATAAATGATCTATGGATAATCAAGTAAATCTATGTTTCTTCAGTCCAGTAAGTGTTCATCTTAAAATATTACTAACAATATTTACGTTATTAAAATCACTTAATATTTCACAGCAAAAAGACACGAGCTGAAGGTGGACTTTTTTACAATTATAATAAAAGGCCTTTTACTTGCTAAAAAAGTCTAAACTATCAATCAGGCGACAGAAGGCATGTAGTAGAATGTGTGCAACAAGTTTTTTGATCATGTTGGAACTTTAGAGGCCTTAGAAATGATTTAATGTATCAAATATGACACAGGAGGCTTTATAGTGTTAAGATGATGATGTAAAGCTCCTCTCATGGTCATATTAAAGTGTTCATTGCTGCTGTCTGTGTCTTCATCCCCAGAGAAAGAGGAGAAGAGACGACGCAAAGAGAGCAAACTCATCCAGAAGCTGGAGAAACAGAAGCAGAAGCAGGAGAAAGAGGAGGAAAATAAGCAGCAGGTTCAGCAGGAAGAGAAGGAAAGTAAAGGTGAACAACACTGCAGAGCTTTGGTATATTCAAAATTGCAAACTACCACCACTTCTGTGATAATATGAACTATTGTAAGACAGAAATGCTGATACTGTGTGGTTGAAAAGTCTGTTTGTGAAGCTGTTTCATACCGAAACATGACAACTGCTCTGTCTGGATCAGCGGCAGCGCCAACACAGATCTGAATGAACCGCTGTGATCGTACTTGTTAAATAGGCGAATCGTTGTTATTTAGGAATAAGATCACGTGGGTGTTTAACGATTAATCGTGCAGCTCTGTTACATATAGTACTATACCAGAGTAAAACCATCCTCTTGTCTTGTCAGGTCGTGTGTATACGTTGAGTGTGGCTCTGCCTGGCTCAGTGATGGATAATGCTCAGTCACCAGAGCTGCGGACGTACCTGGCAGGTCAGATCGCTCGGGCGTGTGGGGTGTTCTGTGTGGATGAGGTGGTCATATTTGACGAGCTGGGAGAGGACGCAAAGTGAGTCGTTACTTTGATAGTTTTTGTTATTGATTACACAGCAAACTTGACAACGAATTCTGTGATTTGCAAAATAGGCCTAATATTTATAATTTGATGATGCAGAGTGAAAAAATATCAACAAAAGTTATTATGTGCAGTTTACATCACATACAGTTTGAATAAAAATATTTCAGCTTACATATCATATTTATCATATATGTGTGTGTGTGTGTGTGTGTGTGTGTGTGTGTGTGTGTGTGTGTGTACCGGTCAAAACTTTGGAAACATTACAGTTTTTTAATGTTTTTAAAGAAGTCTCTTCTGCTCAGCAAGGCTGCATTTATTTGATCAAAAATACAGTAAAACAGTAATATTGTGAAATATTATTACAATTTAAGTTAACTGGTTTCTGTTGTAATATATATTTAAAATATAATTTATTCCTGTGATTCAGAGCTGAATTTTCAGCATCATTCCTCCAGCCTTCAGTGTCACATGATCCTTCAGAAATCATTTGCTGCTCAAGATTCATTTATTATTATTAAACACAGTTATGCTGCTTAATATTTTTGTGGAAACTGTGATTTTTTTTTTTTTTCTTTTTCTTTTCAGGATTCTTTGATGAATAGAAAGTTAAAAAGAACAGCGTTTATTATAAATAGAACTTTTTTTGTTATATTTATTAATTCCATAAATGTCTTTACTGTCTTTTTTATCAATTTAATGTGCCTTTGCTAAATAAAAGTATTAATTTCTTAAAAAAAAAAAAAAAAATCTTTCTTACTCCAAACTTTTGAATGGCAGTGTATCATGATTTCCAAAAAAAAAAGCCTAGAAAGCAGCTAAAATTGTTTTTCAACATTGATAATAATAAGAAATGATCTTAGAATGATTTCTGAAGGATCATGTGACACTGAAGGCTGGAGGAATGATGCTGAAAATTCAGCTTTGATCACAGGAATAAATTACATTTGAACATATATTATATCAGTTAATTTAAATTGTAATAATAATTTCACAATATTACTGTGTTTACTGTATTTTTGATCAAATAAATGCAGCCTTGGTGAGATTAAGAGACTACTTATAAAAACAGATATATATTTTGTAACACAGTTTGTTGTTAAGAGAAGGCGGTGGGAACCGGCAAACGTTCAACACTTTAATATATAAATATAAACACAAAATAAAAGTGTGGTGCTCAGCTGGCACCCATTATGAATCACGCCACCGGCCTCATACTGCTTGCCACATATATATATATATATATTAGGGGTGTAACGATACACTAATGCCACGGTTCGGTTCATGTCACGGTTTTGGAGCCACGGTTCGGTTCGGTTCTGTTCGCTGTGGGTCAGAGTTCATGGCAGGGCACCAGCAATAATAACACTAGATTCACTTTTAACTTAATAATAACAACAACAATAATTTAACTTATTAACTTTATCTTTATTAACATTATACATTGTCTTAGTTAGCATATTAGCGGTTAGCATACCTGAGTAAACTAAAATGAAATAAATGCCTCCACTGTAGACTAGTCAGAAATAATCTACTCATTTTACCATTTACCATAATGTTGAAAAAAAAAAAAAAAAAGCACATTTATTACATAAAAATTGATGACACACACACAAGTAATGTCCCACTTTAGCCTACTTAACAAACACATAAATTGTACAAATATGACTAATACTGATGAATAAATGCCTATATGGTAAAGCTATTAAATAGCAGTTTTTGTTAATACAATAAAGTAGCCACCACACTAATTTAAAAATAAACAAATTTACATAGTGAAAATAAAGTGGCATTTTGGGGTTTTGGAAACAACAGTTACCATGGTGAATACATAATACCAACATGAACTGTTAATGAATCATATAGACTGCTCCTGATGAACAGAATGAACATCATACCTGCATGCAAATCCTTCCCAGCTAACACACGTCGAACCAGTTACGTGATTTATTGGTACTTTACTTTTATTTCATGACTGACGAATTGACAACGTAACGTTGCTCATAGTTTCTTTTGTGCTTTATGAAGTGATATACAGCGCGCGCCGCCACATTTGCGCGTGTAATTGAAGAGTGTGAGCTACAAGTGCAGTATAACGGCTGACAGGACAGGACAGGACAGGACAGGACAGGACAGGACAGGACAGGACAGGACAGGACATAATATTATTATAATAATTAGTTGCAGCTTTTATTAGTTGTTAAAAGTGTACTAATTCATATTTAATCAAATGTCAAGGAAGAAAAAAAATGTGGTGAAGTGAGAGCTGGGACGGGGCGCATTCGGTTCGACATGAGAGTATCGCGGTTTTTCGGTTCGGTTTGAATATCGTTACACCCCTAATATATATATCTCAGTTTATCAAAATGACAGAAGCAGTCAAAGGTTTTGGTTTTAATTACAAAAAGTGTATAATTTAGATTACAATTTGCAAAATATGTTCAGTTTAATGTCAATTAAATTACATATAAAGTGTTCAATTAATGTCAAATAACTTTATATAAAAACAAGGTTATAAATAGCATTAAAGAATGTATGTAAAAATCTGCTGAGAATTGAGCAAATGGTTGTAACCTGGTTCAAAGGAATCATGTCATTGTGGCATTTTTTCTTCTGATTAAGGGATAATTCAAGACTTCTTCACCTTACAAATGGTTGTCAAGCAAAAATGCTACAAATTGCACATCATATTTTGGGATAAAGGTAAAATAGTGCACTATTTTTTGTAATCAGCATCCCAAAATTAGTTAAAAACAAGTATTGGATTTCTTTCAGCAAATATGCTGAAGTGTTATCAGTTTGAATACACAGTTCAAGCTTCAAAACATTATCTTGATATTTCAGGACAGTTGAGGGAGAGTTCAAAGGCATTGGTAAGAAAGGCCAGGCCTGCGTCCAGCTCGCACGCATCCTGCAATACCTCGAGTGTCCACAGTGAGTGCTCTCGCAATCAGATTTATGTCATATTAATGTGCACGTAGACCTTTAGGCATCACATCTGTGTTGTGTGCAGATATCTGCGGAAATCTTTCTTCCCGAAGCATCGAGACCTCCAGTTTGCTGGTGAGTATCACGTAATCTAACACTGATCCTGTTTTAGAGCTGAACGTTTGCAGAATCAGTTTAAACGTGTGTGTTTCAGGTCTCTTGAATCCTCTGGACAGCCCGCATCACATGCGCATGGATGAGGAGGCGGAGTTTCGAGAGGGGGTGGTGCTCGATCGGCCAAGCAAACCGGGCAAAGGGTCCTTCGTCAACTGCGGGATGAGGAAGGTGTGTGTTTCAAGACACGCAGACTGATTGGTCTTTCAATGAACAGGAAATAACCTCAGTCTGTTTAATCTATCTACAGGAAGTTCAGATCGATAAACAGCTGAAAACTGGACTCAGAGTGACCGTACAGCTCAACAAGAGCCAAAAGAAAGGTATACACACACTGCTTGTGTTTTTAGTATTGTGTTATATTAATATACTATTATAGCTTTTTTCAGTTTTCATTTTAATTTTAGTTTTATTTTATAGTTACTATATATTAATTGATGAACTTTACAATATTGACAGTTATTGAAATGAATCAATATTGAACTGAATTGAGCTGAATAGTGACACTGTTGTCTTCTGTAGAGCTGAAGCTTATCAGTTGCAATTGAATTTAACCTATTTAACCAATGAATTTTATTACAAATGAAACATTAACACTTTTATTTCTTAATAAAAGTTAATTACTGTGAAATTACTGTGCTTTGAAACAATCTATATTGTATAAAGCACTATACAGTATAAATATATATGACTGCAGTTCACTAGTTTTAATTCTATTTCAGTTGGTAAGTTGGTTTCAGCTCAAATTCATTCAAAATTTTCATTTAGTGCATTCTTTTCTTCTATTTACATTTTATTTGATTTCAGTTTTATTTCTATTAACAATGTTTTTTATAGTTTTAGTTCATATATTATTTTAATTTATTAAATATAAACTATATGTATAATCATAAACACACATTTTTTTTTTTTTTTTTTTTTTTTTTAGCACAAATAGCTTTTTCTATTCACTTTGTTATTCCTCTAGTTATTTACCTATAGAGTGCTGCAGTCGGGTTCCGCAAGTAAAAACTCCTTTCATTTTCTCCATAGGGAAATTGATTTTTAACCATATAAAAAAAACGTATAAACCTTCAAAACAGCCTTACTGTGAGCTACGAGGTTGTTAATCGATGGTATTTGCTTCTGTTGAAGCCGTCAGCCTGCATTATTTTCATTATTTTCATTTTTAAAATAATCGTGTTTAACAGTGGAATTCCTGGTGAAAAACTACATTACCCATGAATCAGAGAGCTGAAACAAGCAAAGTACACCAAAAGATCTTGTTAGCTCCACGCACTCCCATGAAACACTGCAAATAATTTTTATGCAATAAACTTAAAACTTTATATATATTCTATATTTTTAAATGAGTTGGTTCATATTTCTCCATCGCTTTTAATTCAATTATGCTGTTTGCAATGCTTCATGGGATTGTAGTTCTTTCTCTCACTAAAACTGTTAAGTTCACAGTCTTGTACTTTTGATTTTCAAATACTTTTTTGCTTCCAATCAAAGTTTGTAATGTTGTGATTCACCTCGTAGCTGATTGGCTTGGTTCATGGTTTATAACGCTTTAACAAAGACTTTTTGAAAATCCAGAATCAACGCTGCTAAAAAAGGGGGCGGGCACTAATGAACTCTATAGCGGCTAAAGAATCTGAAGTATCGCACATTCACAGAAATAGCTTACTTCTGCATCGAAAAATAAGGTGGATACTAGAGCTAAAATAGTTTTTAAAGGGGTCCTATAATGCCCCTTTTTACAAGATGTAAAATAAGTCTCTGATGTCCCCAGAGTGTGTATATGAAGTCTTAGCGCAAAATACCCCACAGATCATTTTTTATAGCATGTTAAAATTGTCACTTTTTTAGGGTGAGCAATAATGCGAAGTTTTTGTGTGGCCCTTTAAATGCAAATGAGCTGCTGCTCCAGCCTCCTTTCAGGAAGAGGGCGGAGCTTCAAGAGCTTGTGTTAGCAGCTCTGATTACCTCACGCAGACACGCACTGAAAATGTCAGAAACTGTTCAGCCTTTTATGTTCAAACCGGAGTCGGACAATGATGGAGAGACTCAAGAAGAAGTGACAACATGTTGAATGCAACAGGACGTTTCTGATTGGTTAGTTGATGAATTTATCTAGCTGATGTGGAGTTAACTATCTTCAAGTCATTGATTAGCATATTCTGTCATGATAATCTATAAATCGCTCATGTGGGAACTGTTGTAAGATGCCTTCAGAGCCAGAGAATACACTCACCTAAAGGATTATTAGGAACACCATACTAATACTGTGTTTGACCCCCTTTCGCCTTCAGAACTGCCTTAATTCTACGTGGCATTGATTCAACAAGGTCCTGAAAGCATTCTTTAGAAATGTTGGCCCATATTGATAGGATAGCATCTTGCAGTTGATGGAGATTTGTGGGATGCACATCCAGGGCACGAAGCTCCCGTTCCACCACATCCCAAAGATGCTCTATTGGGTTGAGATCTGGTGACTGTGGGTCCATTTTAGTACAGTGAACTCATTGTCATGTTCAAGAAACCAATTTGAAATGATTCGAGCTTTGTGACATGGTGCATTATCCTGCTGGAAGTAGCCATCAGAGGATGGGTACATGGTGGTCATAAAGGGATGGACATGGTCAAAAACAATGCTCAGGTAGGCCGTGGCATTTAAACGATGCCCAATTGGCACTAAGGGGCCTAAAGTGTGCCAAGAAAACATCCCCCACACCATTACACCACCACCACCAGCCTGCACAGTGGTAACAAGGCATGATGGATCCATGTTCTCATTCTGTTTACGCCAAATTCTGACTCTACCATCTGAATGTCTCAACAGAAATCGAGACTCATCAGACCAGGCAACATTTTTCCAGTCTTCAACTGTCCAATTTTGGTGAGCTCGTGCAAATTGTAGCCTCTTTTTCCTATTTGTAGTGGAGATGAGTGGTACCCGGTGGGGTCTTCTGATGTTGTAGCCCATCCGCCTCAAGGTTGTGCGTGTTGTGGCTTCACAAATGCTTTGCTGCATACCTCGGTTGTAACGAGTGGTTATTTCAGTCAAAGTTGCTCTTCTATCAGCTTGAATCAGTCGGCCCATTCTCCTCTGACCTCTAGCATCAACAAGGCATTTTCGCCCACAGGACTGCCGCATACTGGATGTTTTTCCCTTTTCACACCATTCTTTGTAAACTCTAGAAATGGTTGTGCGTGAAAATCCCAGTAACTGAGCAGATTGTGAAATACTCAGACCGGCCCGTCTGGCACCAACAACCATGCCACGCTCAAAATTGCTTAAATCACCTTTCTTTCCCATTCTGACATTCAGTTTGGAGTTCAGGAGATTGTCTTGACCAGGACCACACCCCTAAATGCATTGAAGCAACTGCCATGTGATTGGTTGATTAGATAATTGCATTAATGAGAAATTGAACAGGTGTTCCTAATAATCCTTTAGGTGAGTGTATGTGCTGCATGAAGATAGAACAGGTATAGTTTAGTTTAATTACGGTTATAACTTATGTTGTCATCTTGCTTTTATGACATGCTATTGCATTTGTGTTCGTACTGTATTGCAATAAATGTGAAAAGACGGATGCGACAGCTTGAGCGACTCCTAAATGTGCTCGAATACAATAACTCTTCCTCTTCTCAACATGGCCTTTGTTGCGTGTTCCCGGGGGCGGGGTTTATGCAAATGTTGAGGTTTGTGATGTCACTACCCCGGGAGGAAGCTTGTGTAGTCCCTACCAACCGTTTGTTGTAGTCCTTAAAAGCGATTTCTTTAAAAGAAAATATCTCCCTTTGCTTTGAACTTTGAGCGTCGTAACTTTGCAGATGTTTCTGCTCAAACAGCAACATTACACACTAACTAAAGTTAAAAAAGTGAAATCATTCCCTTTAAATTTGTGACATTTATTTGAACCCTGTGTGTGTGTTTCAGAGGGTAAAGTGTATAAAGGTGCAGTCGTGGCTCCTCACATCCCGAGGACAGAAGGTGGGCTGTACTGGGGTTACAGTGTCCGTCTGGCTTCCTGTCTCAGTGAGTTCTTCACATTTATTCATCTATGTCATCCTTTATTCTCCAGCAGCGAGTAAAACTGAAATTGAGTCCCTCTTGTGTGTGTTTGTGTAGGCGCTGTGTTCACAGAGTGTCCGTATAAAGGCGGATATGATCTGACCGTTGGCACATCAGATAAAGGAAGCAGCGTTGATCACGTCACTCTATCTCCATTCAAGTGAGTTTTGCACGGGTTTCTGCCTGTGTCTATTTTATGGCTGATGAATGTATCTAGAACTGTCACTGTCTCACTGGGACGTTTGCCATTACATATTTTTAACTTATTCTAAACCACAAACAAACTACATCGTTTGAAAGCTTTCAGACTCTAGTTTTCATATTTGGTGATTGTTTTTCCATAGACATGATAAAACCTTATTGTAATGGTTAAAATTTCCAAGGATCAGCATTCTTCCCTAAAAGTGATCAGGCAGACCAAACTGTAAGTTGTAGAGACTTGAAACTTTGAGGGTTGGTAGTACCCATCCCATCTACAATGTCATCCTGATCGGCCTGACGGGGGCGCTACAGCGGTCAAAAGTACGAAATTGCTCATAACCATAGACTGTAAAAAAAAAAAAATACGGTCGAGCTGGCCGTTGCCATCTTGGCTGCGCGTCACACCCGGATAACTGAAAATGGGCAAAGAGGCGGGACGTGGGTGGAGCTGAGGTGACGTGATGACTAACAGACACCAGACAAACGACAATCCACCTGTCACTCAAAGTGACCACGCCCTTAATTATGCAGAACTTTAAGGCTTTATATAATGTAAACGAATGAGTTATAAAAAATTTCACCCCCCTCACAGTTGTCATGAAGGGCAAAATTAGCTTTATAGACCAAAACCACAATTTGTACCAGGCTGTAAACATGTTTTTTTCTGCTGTAAAGTTGGACATTTTAACATGGGGCTCAATGAGATTCTGCTCCCTTTTGGAGCCTGTCTCTAGCGGCCAGTCGATGAATTGCAGTTTAAGTCACTTCTGTATTGGCTTCAAGAGAAACTGGGGGAGGTTGCTGCTTGCTCATAACTCCTAAACCGTTAAGCGTAGGCTTTGGTGAAATTTTCGAGACTTTTGTGAACTAGTCCTAGGTTTTTGGCCTGATCAGAACCAAACCAGTGCAGCAAGATTCTCTGGAGTCTGATTGTCAATAATTATAAAAAAAAGTTTAAATTTCGATTTACGGTCTCTAAGGGCCACCAAAAACGTTCAAAGTGGGCGGAGCCACTTTTACTAAAATGGCTATAACTTGAGAACAGAATTACATATTTTCACCAAACTCGGTACACGTATGTATGGGCTCAATCTGGTCGTGTGAAAAAGCATGCGGCGACTGGCCACTTGGTAGCGCTATAACATGGAAAAATAAAAAAAATGGATATAAATTGGCATGTAGTGTCTTTACCCAAGGTGCCAAGACTGCGTTTAAGTTTTATGGAGTCCCGCACATGACATGCTGAAATTTTTTTTTTTTTTTTTAATTCTTAATTCATGGCCACAATTTAACTCAAACAAGGAACGGATTAGTAAATCGTGGCTATGAATCAAGAATTTGTTCCCTCGTTTTACTAAAACATGGCCACACTGTAATAATGTTTCGTCCCCTTGAGGGAATGAATTTGTAAAATGTGGCCACAATTAACAAATTCATTCTTAATTCATGGCCACGATTTAACTAAAACTAGGGGGCTGTTTTAAAACGAGGGAACGAATTCTTAATTTGTGTCCATGATATTTTATTTTTGTTTGCATGTCATGTGCAGGCTCTGTAAGTTTTCATGCCAGGTGTTCAAAAGATAACATCCATGTTTAAAATATAAAGAAATACGATAGATTTTCCATTTGTGATGTGTCATGTCTTGAGCATGACCTATAATGCACATATTTCCACATTTCCTTTTACGTGTTAAAGATTGGATTCACATCAAATACTGCCATACTACTTCTGAATACGATGTCTACTTCTTAAACAGTGTAAATTGTGTAGAAATATATGAATTATTTTACTTCAATCATGTGAGACGTAGGTGGAGCTTGGAGGTCAACTAGTGGAAGCGTTTGGTACTGCGCCTAAATGAAATCTTACTGAAAGCTAATTTTTTGAGATATCAACCTCAAATTTGGAACACCACTTGTTTAGAATTATGGCTTTGATTTTCTAGCAGTTGTAGCATAAAACATGTTTTGTAAAATATTTACTTTTAAAGCTTACTTTTATAATGCATTCAAAAGTGACTAAACTATGGTATTCTTTATCTATTTTTATCTCTAATTATGGCAATTTAAGTTGGAAATGTGATTTTCAGGTTAAAGAAGTTGGACTGACGGTTGACAGGTTTTAAATATGCTGTTTTGATTTGCTGAGAAATATAACTCCACTTTGTTCTCCGTCAGGCACATGCTGGTGGTGTTTGGTGGTCTGCAGGGGTTAGAGGCCAGTGTTGATGCTGATGAGAATCTGCACATCACTGAACCCAGCGTGCTCTTTGACCTTTACCTCAACACCTGTCCCGGGCAGGGCAGTCGCACCATCCGCACTGAGGTGACAGAGAAAATGCATATTTGTTAACGGCTCCATAGGGAAAAAAAAATTGTTATTGTTGGGCTGGGTTTACAAAATTGATTTCTCGATTTTAGTCGACTCTCATTGTGCTAAAACGATATTAATACTTAAATCCCAATAATCGATGCTGTTTTCAGTCGATGCGTGGACAAAACTTCACTAAACATTTGTAGCACACCTACCACACAATAAATCACAATAAGCTTTGTAACTTATGATATGAAACAAAGTCTTTCAAATTCTGTACATTTTATAATGAAATTCAAAGAATAAATGCTCTTTTGGCGCTCTTTAATGTGGCGTGACAGATCGCTGCAGTTCAGTTCATGCGAAGCGCACGTGAACCGATTATTTCCTCCGCTTTACTACTAGTTATAACACAAAATAAACATGAATGAACATCAGAAGGTATGTTGACAGATACAGTACAACGTACTGAAATGCATCACGTCTCACGTAATCGCTTAATCAGTGTTTAAACAGCGTAAAGACATCAATAAAACAGCTTGTGAACAATGTCATGTAACTACATTTACCTCAGGAAAGCCATTCAGTGACCATACGCTTCAGTCAGACAATAGTCAGCTAGAAAAGTGAACTCTAGAGAGCAGTGCTTTGCTAAATATATGCACTATATTCATTATATTTTACTTAATCTGTTCTACAATATTTAATGCATGTTTGAATAAATCCCTAATTGGAGTAGAGACAATTATATGTTAAAAAAGTTATTATAAAAACTGCCTTATGTGCTATTTAAATGTTTGTATACAAATCAGCTGTTAAATGTAACCTTTAATATTATAGTAATGGACCAACTGACAGGGTTTCCTGTATAGTTTACTGCATTAGTTGAGAGAGAGAAAAATGACATGTACTGTACCTCAGGGCCGTAACCACCATAGACACTGACGGGGACAAGTCCCCCCGAATAATTAGAAATGGCCAAATTGTCCCCCCAATATTTGATATTGTTGATGCTACTCTGCTGTACTCCATTACACACCACACCGCTCTGTTTGTTGCTAGGATGACAAAAGTAAAATGTTAAATTTTTAGGTTGGTCTGCCTCAGCGGTCTAACAGCGCTCGTCACTGTCAGAATGAGTGAGATGGCCAATCAAAGAAAAGAAGGCGGGGCTTAGCGCGAATTCCAACACGGTACTTTAGTTACAGCAGTGAAAGAGTGTGTCGTAAAATGTAAGCTAAACATTTAATATTTGACAACTGATTTACGATAAAAAATTTCAGCGACCAACAGTAATATCAAGCGATGCAAACTACTTTTTATTTTTTTTATGAGATTTCACCATTTTGAATTGAAAATATGACATTATTTATGTAAATAATGAATTTGACGTGACAAGAAATGTTTTGCATTTTTACATATTAGGCAGACGAAAATATGAGTGAATGTGTGCATATTTAAAAAAATATATTATTGGCAAATAGTTTACTTCATAACTAGAATAGAACTGGAACTTTAACCGTTCTTATTTCTTTTTCTTTATTTCCTTAAATCCCTTTTAGTCCTTTATTAATTTAATTCCTTTAAATAAACCAGTAAGACCTCCCCCCCCAATGTCTAAGACATGGTTACGGCCTTGCTGTACCTGATATGTATCCAAATGAATCAGATTGAATCGAGAAATTTGTGTCAGTACCCAGCCCTAGAAAATAAACTGTAGATATATTACAGTTTATATATTAGATATATTATAAATACTACATATTTTCCCTGTAGAAATCTAGAAATGTGTTTTGAGCAGTGTGTTTAACTGCTGCAGTTCATGAAATGTTTTCTCTTTCATGCAGGAGGCCATATTGATCAGTTTATCAGGACTCAGGCAGAAAATCACAGCTGCGTTTCCTGACCTGTCCAAAGGATGACCACAGGAAGTACATTTGCAGGACTATAGGAAGTACAACAACAGGTTGAGCAGACCATGTGTGCACTCAAATGTCTTTAAACTTATGAATTTAAAGTGTAAACAACTTTTGCATTCTTCATCAGTGTACATTTTGTGAATCATTTTGTATTAACTCTATTAGTTTGTAACGGTGAACTGTCATGAATATTATTAGAACCATAAACAAACAAATCATGAAACTCAAGAGTCTGTTTTCAAAGGTATACATTTATTTTTTTTAAGACAGGCATGTAAAGAACATTCATAATGAGCGAAGAGCAAAACAATCAGCTCATACTGTCATAATACTGCAATCATGAGTAATAATCATCTTTATCATAACAGTACATACTGATTTCAGTCTGAAACCCTTCATCTCAATACAATTACCCACAATCCATCTGCCTTTGTGCTTAGGTAGACATTTGAATGAGTGAAAACCAAATAAATTCTCTGAAGGTTTCAACATTACGGGTGATAATTGAGATCATTTCGAGCAGGACTTGAAAATTCAAACTGTTACGTTTGGGATGTTTACAATGAAATATGTCACTCAAAGCTACGAGTTCTTCTCATGCTTTTTGATTTTTGACACTTGATTATTTTAGGCGACATTTGAGATGCAAGATGCAAATGAATTCGGTCTGAACCCAAGCGGTTTTGTTATTTATCAGCTGTTGTACAAATTAAAGGCAAGACATTTAAAGCAGCACATAAGTTACCCGAACTACCACGACCTGTTACCAACGACTACTGGAGTTCTCCAATAAAAGCACAGTGTCAGAAAAGGCATCGTCCAATGAGAGCAGAGCATTTACCACAGTCATATGAAAATACTCATTTAGAAATAAAGCGATTTAGTCATAGCGTGATATTTAAATGTGTGTGTTTGTACACTAACAGCTGTAGCCAGAAAAATTCAAATTGTACAACTGATCAATAACATCAGAACTACTTGGTAAAAAGATCACAATAAACCGAAAGGCCTCTACACACCGCTGACACACTTTAAATATAACCTTTTTTTTTCTTGAAGCTTTTTTCTTTAACTTCACAAAGATATGTCCAGGTCATATTTCACCCACAATCAAAAGAAAGAAAAAATATATTTCACATGAAGTCAAGGTGTTTTGCATTGTGACACAAATACCCTCAAAATTCAAATTTCATAATTATATCATTTTGCAATTTCCGCATTGCAGAAAAATCCCAACACTGTTATTTTAGTATTATTTATATACTATTATAGTATTTTGAATTAGCTTTTATTTTTATATTTCCAGTTTCAAGTGTTTTAGTCATTTTGTTATGTGCTTTTGTCAATTTTTTGTTTTTTTGGGGTTTAATTTGTTTATAACTACTGTTTATAACTTAGTACTTCAACTTGTTTTATTTCAGTAACTTGCCAAGGTAACTTTTTTTTGTTTAAAAAGTTTTTTTTTAAGTTTACATTTATCTAATTTTTTATTTCAGCTTAATTTCAATTAATGGAAATTATTTTTAATAGTTTAAACACATAATAAATCACATAATAATACAGTAATTAAAAATCACAATATATGGACAAGATATGTTTTTTTTTAGTGAATGATTAATCACATCCAAAATAAAAGTTTGTGTTTACATAATATATGTGTGTGTACTATGTATAATTATTATGTGTATATATAAATGCACACTCCTTGTATATATTTAAGAAATATTTGCATGTATATATATTTATATCATTTATCTTATATATAAATATTTTATATATAAATATAACATTTTTCTTAAATACATGCATGTGTGTGTATTTATATATACATAATAATTATACACAGTACACACACATATATTATGTAAACACAAACTTTTATTTTGGATGCGATTAATCGATTGCCCAGCATTAGTTTTTTTTTTAATCAGCATATATTAAATTCAGTGTAACAAATATGATTATGATGTATACTTTACATCATGTACACATACTGTACAATTGAAATCAATTTCCCACATTTCAGTAATGAGAACTGGGTCATTGGGTCATAATGCAAAACATGAATGCTCCTAGATACTGTAGGCCCGGGTTTCATAGATTTTCTTAGATTTTGTGGGCGAAAAAAGACCTGGACATGTGGATGTTTTAATGAAGCTCACATGTGAACCATAATATATGAAGTTCTAGATTGACATTGATTGACATTTGGTCAGGCTTCATATGACTTAAGGCCTGTTCACACCAATGACGATAACTATAACAATAACCATAAAGATATAGTTCTAAAAATCATGCTAAATGTATGTATATCGATAACGATAATAGCACAGAGAAACAATATCGTTCAAAACAATTTTTTTTCAAGCTGATGAACGATAAAAACTTTGACAGCCAATCAGAATCCATCCTGCTTTAAAGAGCTCGAGCATTTAAAGCGACAGACGACAAAACTGCAGCGATAAACAGAACAATATCATCCGCTGATATAGTTATCGTTATAGTTATCGTTCTTGGATATAAAGGCATAAATACCCCCCCCCCCCCCCCCCCCCAAAAAAAAAAAAACACAAAATGTGCTGTTTTTCCTGAAAATTGTGATTTAAAACGGTCCTTTACCTGGTTGTTTATAAAGTGTTTTTTGTAATATTGTTTTGTTTAGGGCTTTTTAAAACCATATAAACTTGTAAAAATATTTTTTTTGTTTTGTAATAATTTACATAGTTCTTATTTACAAAATAAAACAATCTTGTAAAGTTGTTTCATCTCATTTCTATTCTGACATTTTTACATGATTCAAATATGTTGATTGTACCACAAGATGTAACTGAATCTTTCATTTGGCAACTGACACTCCATTCTCTGAGAAATGATTGATTATGGGTGAAAAACTGTTTAAGAGAAGGTGTAGGAGAACTTTATGGCAGTAACATGTAGATGTTTTTGAAAACGTCATGCTCAAGACAATAAATGTTCCATCATCTCCAAAGGAAAACAAAGATTGTCCGCCCTTGGCTTGTTCCTGGGTCCCTGAATGGCCTCCATTTTGACTCAGTTACTAATCCAGATCAAAGAGAAACCAGCAGCCATATTGGATAAGTTTCTGAGCAGGCAATGCATTTGAAATGGTAGCCATTTTGGATCAGAAGGTCACCCGGTTACAAAAGCCGCCATGTTGGATTGTTTTGTTGCTCACCACGTTGGGTGGGCGTAGCTGATGTTGTACTGCTTGGCCCAGCGTGCGAACACCTGTTTCTCAGTGATGAAGCGATGGTGTGATCCACGGCGCCCCCTCTCGTTCTGGAGGTACGTTACACACTCGTCTGGACCTCTGGGTTTGTAATAGTGATAGGGCATTCGTTTGGGCTGAGGGTGTCTCCTACAGGGAAGACAATTCAGGAAAATGTATTTTATTGATTTAAATTTGTATTGTTTTTGCCTTTATAGAGAGCAACAGTGCCCGTCCGCCCACTTTTTCGCAAGCCAATCAGCAACGAGGTGAATCACAACATTACAAACTTTGATTTGAAGAAAAAAAGAAAATTGGACAAAAAGACTGAACTTAACGGCTTTAGTGAGGGAAAGAACTACAATCCCATGAAGCATTGTGAACAGCATAACCAAAATATGGATTTATATACAAATATTTAAGTATTTTGAGAGTGTAGGAAGACGTAATTCGCAGTGCTTCATGGGCGTCGGTGGAGCTAATGAGATCTTTTTGCATGTTTCCACTCTGATTGGTGGAATTTTCTCTACAGCATCATGGGTAATGTAGTTTTTCACCATGGATTCTGCTGTTAAACACGATTATTTTAAAAATAAGTTCACAGTTGGGCTGTCTTTATGGGTTCATAAAATTATTGTTAAAAATAAATTTTCAATGAATCAATAAATCAATGAGGTTTTTACTTCCAAAACCCAACTGTTGCACTCTATTGAGATAGGACAGTATAGAGACCTGACAGGAAGTGATGTGGGAGAGAGAGGGGGACAGGATTGAGAAAGGTCCCCGAACCGGGACTCGAACTCGGGTCACCGCCCGTGAGGCCATCGGCTCCGACTTGGATGAAAATAATTATTTATCACAATGATACGATGAAATTTACTGTTTACTGTTTCCCAAAGTAAAGCTTTCATCTTACCCACAATGGTTTGGCGGCACCATCCCATAAACCTTTATGTTGTCACACATCTCTATGGCAATCACCATGGTAAACCAGCCTGTGCTTAACCAGGACTGAGACTTTTTTCTGTGAAAACAGGAAACAATAACAAAACACCGAAAATATAGAAATCAAAACAATGTTCAACCACAACATAGAACATATTAGGGCTGGGCGATATTATTATTTTAATGAGTATTATACAATATAGATATTTTTCAAACCATGTTGTAATGCAGCATGGTTATTATCGTTAACGTTTTAAAAACGTTTTTTTTCTGAAACATTACAATTGTTTCCAAGGCAACATTTCTCATTTTATGTTGAAGTACTAAAATAACTAAAACTAAATAAACTAAAAACAAAACAAAAACTATATAGACAAATTAAAATAATAATAAAAATGACAAAAACACACAATAATATTACTAAAACTTTTAAATGAAAACAAGAAAATGTCAAAATAAAATCTCATTAAAAATATTAACAAAAATTCAAATACTACATCAGTGATACTAAAATAACACTGTGCTGTAGCAATCAAGTTTTGTTTTTGACAATAAATAAAAATGCAATGTTTTGTTTTAAATTAATTGCTTATTTTCATTTGATTACATTTTCAAAGATGTGTTAAAGTTCTATGAATTCATTTTTATTAAGGCCCGTTCACACCAGAAACGATAACTATAAACACAACTATAACGATAACTATATTAGTGTTCACTCAAACGCACAATATCGTTCTGTTTATTATAAGCACGCTGCCGCTTTAAATGCTCGAGCTCTTTAAAGCAGGATGGATTCTGATTGGCTGTCAATGTTTTTTATTATGTTTACATTCATTCTTGAGGTCTAATAAACATGTGGAATGAATTTCCTTCCCAATTAATGGTTTGAAATGAATATTGTGATAAAAATGTATACCCAAAATGTAATTTAAGATTAATAAATAAACAGAAATGCTTCCAAAAAAATTCCATCCAGCAAAAATATTTTTCAAAATGCTAATATAGATGTTAAAATACATTTATATAAAATGTTTTCATTAGTTTACTTGTTTACATGCATACTTTTTGGCTATTTTTATATACATTTTCAATGTATTTAAATGGATGTAAATATTTTTATATTGTCCAATATATATATATATATATAAATAAAATTGCATTCGAAAATATACTATATTAGAAAATATACAAAAATGCTACAACAATTCCATCCAGCAAAGAAAAATATATTTCAAAATATACACAAATGCTAATATAGATACATTTTTATCTAAAACAAACAAATTATGTTTACATGTTTATTATGCTTGAGGTCTAATAAACACGTAGAATACATTTCCTTCCCAATTAATGGTATGAAATGAATTTTGTGATTTCGATATCAAAATATATGGGGGGAAAAAAAACTTTTTGGCCATATTGCCCAGCCCTACAACAAATGTTATGATTGTAACAGTTACATTAAAATAAAACATTAAAGAAATAAATAAATGAAGATGTTAAAAGTGGAACTGGAGGTGTTTACCTGTCTCGGCCGGTCTCTTTCTGAAAGAGCGTGTCAAACTTCTGCATTTTGCTTGGCGAGATGACGAAGAATGTCATGTTCCTGTAGGTCATACTGACTCTCTGGATCAGCCGGTACAGAGTTCCCTTTGCGTCGCGTCCGATCTTTGACGACGGGCCCCAGAATATGATGGCAGGGCTTTCTGAGTGATTGAGGAACTCCGCAGGTTTGCGCACGACCCGGAATACGCTGGAATGAGCCACGACGCGCACACTGGTCCGGTTCCCTACGTCTGATGCGTACCCAGAGGTCGGAGCATCGTTCATGCGGATGACACACTCCGTGCGGTCGATCTCGTCTCCGGCGTGAGTCCCCAACACGTGACTAGAGCTGGTCACTAATGCACAGTGATGGCAGCGCAGGCTCATGCTCTGAAACAACAGTTCAACAACTCATTTATTTCAGCAAGAATTCTAGTGCAATTTTTCCATCTAGCAAAAAGATATATTTCAAAATGCATAAAAATGCTAATATAGATTAAATAAATTGACATACAAACTTTCAAAATGTACTTATTTATATTTTCTCATATTTGACCATTTTTTTATATATTTTCAATGTAAATCTATTTATATTGTCCATTTATATTGTCCAAACCTTGTTGCATTCACCCAAAATGTATTTTAAGATTAGAAAATATAACAAAAATGCTAGAAAAAATCCATCCAGCAAAAAATATATATTTCAAAACATAGACAAATTCTAATATAGATCTTAAAATATATGTATATAAAAATGTTTCAATAATTTTACTTATATTTACGCATATACATTTTTTAATATATTTTCAATGTTACTATATTTATATTGTCCAAAAGATAAAAAAATACAAAATTGTATTTTAAGATTAGAAAATATAAAAAAGCTAATATACGTAGATGTTTAAATATATTTATATAAAAATGTTTCAATAATTGTACTTATATTTCCTCATATATTTTTATATATATTTTCAATGTAAATATATTTATGTTGTGCAAAATATAAAAATATATATATTTTGCATTCACCCAAAATGTATTTTAAGATTAGAAAATATACAAAAATGCTTCTAAAAATTCCATCCATCAAAAATATATATTTCAAAATATATAAAAATGCTAATAGAGTTTAAATATATTTATATAAAAATGCTTCGATAACTTTACTTATTTATATTTTCTCATATTTCTTTTTTTTTGTTGCCCTTTTTTTTATATATTTCCAATGTAAATATATTTATATTGTCCAAAATACTTTTTAAAAATTACATGTTGCATTCACCCAAAATGCATTTTAAGATTAGAAAATATACAAAAATGCTTCCAAAAAATTACATCCAGCAAAAATATTTTTCAAAATATACAAAAATGCTAATATAGATGTTAAAATATATTTATATAAAATGTTTTAATTAGTTTACTTGCTTATGTTTACTAACATATTTTTGGTCATTTGTTTTAATACATTTTCAATGTAAATACATTTATATTGTCCAAAATATATATATATATATATAAAAAAAATACATTTTGTATTCACCCAAAATGTATTTTAAGATAAAAAAATAAACAAAAATGCTACAAAAATTCCATCCAGCAAAAAATGCTAATATAGATTAATATATTTATATTGTCCAAAATATTTTTTATTGTTTACATATTGCATTCACCCAAAATCTACTTTAAGATTAGAAATGCATTTTCTTATATTTTCACAATATATTACGTTTTTAAAGGTTTAAGATATTCAGTTTTTCTATTTCAAAATGTCATGTTTTCAATACAGTGTAACTTACTGATTCTTTGTAATTGTTTATCCAAATTTTCTAGCAACTTCTGAGTGAAAATTGTAGCTACACCATTTTTTTTCCAGTGTACATATACTTTGGCCAGAAAAACACACATATAATGTTTTTGCCATATAAACAGGAATTTCATTACTTGTAAAAGTTGATCACCTTGTTGCCGTAAACAGGAAGGTATCCCTCTTTCCCAGCCCATTTCTTGAGGTTGGTGTTTCTGACCTTGTGGTGAAACTCGCTGACTTTAAAGGAGCTGGAAAGATCAGCTGAGCTGTTTGAGCTGTAGAGGATGAGGAGGGTCATGATGAGGAAGACCGTCCCATAAATCACCATCCGCTGCCCCTGCTGCCATTGCTGAGTAAAACACATACAAACGCTACATTATCAGACAATTATCCATATGTGCATGTAATGTTCCTTGAACCGCATATATATATATATATATATACACTCACCTAAAGGATTATTAGGAACACCATACTAATACTGTGTTTGACCCCCTTTCGCCTTCAGAACTGCCTTAATTCTACGTGGCATTGATTCAACAAGGTGCTGAAAGCATTCTTTAGAAATGTTGGCCCATATTGATAGGATAGCATCTTGCAGTTGATGGAGATTTGTGGGATGCACATCCAGGGCACGAAGCTCCCGTTCCACCACATCCCAAAAGATGCTCTATTGGGTTGAGATCTGGTGACTGTGGGGGCCATTTTAGTACAGTGAACTCATTGTCATGTTCAAGAAACCAATTTGAAATGATTCGAGCTTTGTCACATGGTGCATTATCCTGCTGGAAGTAGCCATCAGAGGATGGGTACATGGTGGTCATAAAGGGATGGACATGGTCAGAAACAATGCTCAGGTAGGCCGTGGCATTTAAACGATGCCCAATTGGCACTAAGGGGCCTAAAGTGTGCCAAGAAAACATCCCCCACACCATTACACCACCACCACCACCCTGCACAGTGGTAACAAGGCATGATGGATCCATGTTCTCATTCTGTTTACGCCAAATTCTGACTCTACCATCTGAATGTCTCAACAGAAATCGAGACTCATCAGACCAGGCAACATTTTTCCAGTCTTCAACTGTCCAATTTTGGTGAGCTCGTGCAAATTGTAGCCTCTTTTTCCTATTTGTAGTGGAGATGAGTGGTACCCGGTGGGGTCTTCTGCTGTTGTAGCCCATCCGCCTCAAGGTTGTGCGTGTTGTGGCTTCACAAATGCTTTGCTGCATACCTCGGTTGTAACGAGTGGTTATTTCAGTCAAAGTTGCTCTTCTATCAGCTTGAATCAGTCGGCCCATTCTCCTCTGACCTCTAGCATCAACAAGGCATTTTCGCCCACAGGACTGCCGCATACTGGATGTTTTTCCCTTTTCACACCATTCTTTGTAAAGTCTAGAAATGGTTGTGCGTGAAAATCCCAGTAACTGAGCAGATTGTGAAATACTCAGACCGGCCCGTCTGGCACCAACAACCATGCCACGCTCAAAATTGCTTAAATCACCTTTCTTTCCCATTCTGACATTCAGTTTGGAGTTCAGGAGATTGTCTTGACCAGGACCACACCCCTAAATGCATTGAAGCAACTGCCATGTGATTGGTTGATTAGATAATTGCATTAATGAGAAATTGAACAGGTGTTCCTAATAATCCTTTAGGTGAGTGTACACAGTTAAACCAAAATTTATTCAGACACCTTCAACATTTTCTCACATTATCACAGTTTATTCGCTATAATTTAGAAAATGGTAATAAAATATGACAAGAAGAGCAAATTCATCTTGATAATGTCAGGTATGTAATGGATTACAATCAACCAATCAGCTGTCAGCTGTTACATTTAAGTACCCAATTATTTAATACCAATTTAGGTCAACCATTGGCCTTCATTTTGTTCAGTCTGTGGTGTAAAAAACACTTCAGCAAAACATGGTCAGGTCAAAGTGTCTAAATAATTTTGGTCCCAAATTTTTATCAATTTTACTGGTAGTTCACTGTATGAAGAATTTTTGGGTATAATATGTCACAGTTTACTTTATTTTGCTATTCTCACTTACATAAATGAACTATAGTGTCCTGCACCCACTAGAAAAAAAAATATATCTGGCGTCTGAATAATTTTTGGTTTGACTGTGTGTATATATATATATATATTACCAGTCAAAAACTTGGAATAATTACAAAGTCTCTTTAAGGCTGCTTATATTTTGAATACTGTGAAATATTATTACAATTTCAAAAGAACAGTTTTCTATTTTATTATATTTTAAAGTGTAATTTATTCTTTTCAAAAACATTTTTTTTTTTTTAAATTGCAATTATTCCAAACTTTTCCCCGGTAGTGTATATTATTGTAAAATATATTTTTAAGGGTTTTTCTACTCACTTTATCTACAATCCGCAGTGTCATTCTCCTGCTTCCCTTCTATCAGCTTTCAGTTCTCATGCCTAGAGAGAGAGAAACATGATCAGTTTTCTACATGTACAACATGTGTGTAAACAATATACCAATTCAATTCAGATATATACAGAAATAACATGCAGTGCTGATGCAGAGGCCCGTTTCCCATAATGGTGTGTGATTGACACAAGCCATGGTGATTTATTGAAATATGAACCAAATGCAAATAAAACAGCTTGTCCAGAGAATCACTAGAGGACAACACAATTTATTCTTAAATCTGACAGGAGACACACACCCATTAAATTATAGGAACCTGACACCTTTAAAACCTGTTCATTTAAATATGGATACAATTATAATGGTAAGAGATAAGCAAAAATCCAATGTTTTGGTCTGAACAGCATTATGCAACAAATATTTTAAAATCTGTCATACCTCCAGGGCCTCTATAACTTAAACCTGTAAGGGCCATTTACCAGAAATAAACACATATGTGTACAGAATGACAGTATTATCAATCAAAATGATATTCATGGATGCATTGATGAGAACACACATCATCATAATAATGCCGTGTGTGTCCGCCGGTGATGCTGGTGCGCGCGAGCCCATGTCCGGTGGTTTCGATCATCAGGATGACGCGTCTGATCTGCAGAATAAACCGATTTACGGCTCGTCACATCTTTGAGCTCACAGACAATCAACGATGGCGGTTGAACGCGATTCTTACCGATGCGTCGGGGTTTTATTCTGGATGTTGTTGTATCCGCGCAGCATCATCATCATCAGTCCTTCCGCTGGCCCATAATATCCTCCGGCGAAGGATCATGTGCGCATGCGCCGCACACCGCGTTTACATTCCTGAAGACGCGACGCGCCAGACGCTCCAAATCGACCAATCAAAACGCTCCCACACGCTCGCTCTTTGTTGAATGATGTATGACCCCTTTACCTCGTTTTCTACTGTGTTTCCCCATATTTTGTGAAACATATTATTCTATTTATATTAGAATTTATATATTATAAATATAATATAAAAATAATGTTATATTAATAGACAGGCTATACTATTACTATTAATGTCTTGAACATTTAAAAAATAATTAATAAATAAAAAAACAATACAAACCACATACAGTTTAGATCACGATTCTTAGTTTAATAACTACAAATGTAAATGTCAGATATATATCAAGACTGATTCCTCACAGATTGACTTCAGCTGAATCACATATAAATAGCTGGAACCACTGTGTGTAAGAATCCTTGAATTTAAGAACACACTTTTTGAAAACAAATTGATTATTTTTAAAAAAAAGTAATTTTAGATGTTCACTGGAAGCACATAACTCATATTAGGCAGAGTATACAGAGTAGCAGAAAAAAGATGACACAACATAAAAAAATACACAGTAAACTGAATATCATCTTATGATATTAAGTCATTATATGACCTTTGTTATATATTCATTTACAACTCATACAGTTACATTCTCTCTGGTTAATAGATAAACAGTGATAAGACAGTCTTTAGAGAACACATGCAAATATTAGAATATTGAAAATAGTACCATATGGATCCAGTAACATTTTTAACCTTTCAACTTGGACTAAATACAAAAATAAACTTATATAATCATAAAAAGCATGGTAACTTTTTCTTTCAGCTTTACTGAAAATCCTAATAAAATAGTGGAAATAATTTGCAGAAAGTATTTATGCACACAGATATGAACATACATGACATTTACATAAGAGCTGATGTTCGGGTGGAAAAAAAATCTACATTTTAGTGGCTGAACAAGCACATTCTCTATAATACACTCTAAACACACACACACACGCACAATAATAATAATAATAATAAAAATGTGCAATGAAAGCAAACGTTTAAATGAAAGCTGAGTTTTTTTGTTGTTGTTTTTTTTTTTAAAAATATGTAAATACTTTTGGGTCATTCAACCAGAGATCCTCGGCTTTGATCATTTCTTTTCTGGTGAAAGACATACATAATATTATATGCCAAAATATTAAATGTCAAGGATGTATATTGACTGAGTAACCCACTGTTTTGTAGAGGGGGTCAAAATGATTTTAGAAAGATGGCAGAATCGTTATTTTATTTTTACACAGAGATCGGTAGGTCAATTAGTAAAATCTGTTGATTTCAGCCATCTTTGTTGCATTATATGCCAACGGTGACAGCTCAAAAATGGAAAAAAGCACTTCTTGAGTTTTTTGTCTCAAGTTTGAATGCCTGTAACTCAAGGAGTATTAAAGATCTCTTAATGTGCTTTTAGATTTTGGTTTTTAACAAACTTTTTTTTTGTTATCTTCATTTTTAAGGCCCTATATGGTTTAATTCCAGAGATATTGGTATCTCAATACGGCTCTGAGTATTGTTACACATTTTCAGGGGTCAAAAACCAAACGTGGGTCCATTTGCATACAACTGATACTGTTTTCTTTTAAAGAGGAATGTCTAGATTGAACCTATTATTTTGAAACTAGAAATGTATTTTTGTTTCCACACCGGTCCATAAATTTTCCAAAGTTTGCGTGCCTGTCACTCAAGAAGTATTAAAGATCTCTCAATATCTTTTTACATTTCCAATTTATTCTTGGAGATCCCAGTATCTCATTATGTTATAGGAATTAAACCATATAGGGATTTCAAAATGAAGATACCAAAAGAAAACCAGAATCTAAAAGATTATTAAGAGATCTTTAATACTTCTTGAGTTACAGGCATGCAAACTTGCATTTTTTGCTTTTTTGAACTGTCACCGTTGGCATATAATGCAACAAAGATTGCTGAAATCAACAGATTTTACTAATAGACCTACCTATCTCTGTGTAAAAATAAAATAATGTTGCTGCCATCTTTCTAAAGTCATTTTTACCCCCCTGTAATCTGGCTCCAAATCTCAGGTGAAAATTGTCATTTTGACCCCCTCTACAAAATAGTGGATTACTCAGTCAATATACATCTGTGACATTTAATATTTTGGCTTTCATCACTATTTATGTTTGTCATTCTTCAGAAAAAATATTAACAAAATTAAAAATTGGAGCTGGGGAAGTTTCTGAAATTTGACACAGAATCACCCTTTCTTTGATGAGATGAGAATGCATGCTTAAAAACACTGTTTTGCTAAGAAATGTTAGAAATCACAGTGTTGATAATAAAAAAAATTGATGCCAGTGTTGTGCAAGATTCCTACTAATAAATGGATAATAATAATACTTAATATACATTTATAAATGACTGCCATAAAGGATTTAGTTATCTTTACTGCTAAATGAGCTTCAGTTTACAGCAGACCAGTAGTCTACAGTAGTAGATCAAAGCATGGATTCAGACATGGCTTAAAATTAACACTCGCCAAGCGCCAAATGAGAGAAAAATCAGCGTTAACGAGTATATGAAACAGTGTCAATCACTAGTTGGCCGGTAAAATTTTTATGAATTCTAACAATACAAAATTGTGAGAACATGAACAGTCAAAAAGCCTGTCTTGGCAAGTATCCGTAGTCATTTATATCACAGCTGAGAAATAAAACGCATGTGTAACAGTATATTGGATCCATGCAGCTCTTAAAGTGACAGCAGCCTAATTTCCCTGCTGCTGTCTGTGTTTTAAATGATTAAATATCACTCATTGCTCTTGACTGCATTGACTTTTGTAACTTTAATACGGATTAATATATGTTTCATGGCTAGTAAAGAATATTTATGGTCGGTACATTTTTTTAAGTCACCGGTCATTGGTAGGTGTGGCAAAAAGTTAGTTTCAGTGCCCTGGATTCAGACATGAGTCTGTATATATGATCATCGCTATGCATAAACTTTCAAACTCGTTTTACTCGAGAGAAAGACAATTTGATTATTTATGTTTGATAGAAGAGGTATTAGTAAACCAGAGATCAGACTAACATACAAAAGGCAAACAATTTGACAATCACATTTTTGACACTCTCAATCATATGATAAAACATTATTGAAAGGCAAATGGCTTACTATGAATACTATGCAGAATGAAGCTTAAAGCCCTATTCGGATGGAAATCGTTTCTCATGGTATTTTCATCATTTACAGGGGCTAATCCAGAATGTCGGCCGAATATCCTACTGTATTTTGACAAGCACCAAGGTCGTGTGGTAATTTAATTGCCGTCCGAATACACATCTCTGCGTTTACAAGAGGAGATCAATTAAAAAATCCTTTAAATCCTTTTTGACCGCTGTCGAGCACCGGGCGATAACAAAAGCGATAATAAAAGATGTACACTTTTATTACTGAAATGCTGGGAAGTATTTACAAGAACAATATTTCATCACCGCTCAAAAGAGAAAGAGAAGAAAAGCATGTTTTGAAAAGCAGCAACAATATACATTAAAAATATAAACCAAGAAGCTTTATGTTTACCTCATGTAAATAAGAGGCTGTATTAACTTATTTCCACATTTTTAAAATGACATCCATCAATGTGAGATAAAATACAAGACAGAAAACCATTTTAACTATAGAGCGTCTATCTTCCTATTATCAAACAGGAGGTTTAAATATCAAATTCAATAAATAGAATTTTCCTATTATTAAAATAAATATGAATTAATTCTTATTAATCCAAGCATATGACATTTTATTTAGCCTACAACTGTGGGATTAAATTCCCACCGAAAGTATTGCGGTCATGGATCAAAAAATAATAAACGTGAATAAAAAAATTAAAAACACATGTTAAAATATATGATCAGAATAGCAAAACAACGTGGTCACGGATCTAAATATAATAAGCGTAAAAAATTAAAAGAGCATTTATAAACAAATATCAAGCATGAATCAAAACTTTAAACACATTAAAAATTATTTTGCACAAATCCTAAACTTATGTTTGTGTTCTTAAAAGTTGCACGTCCTAATATACATAAAACTCAAACTGCAACATTTGGAAAAGCAAGAGCAGAACGTGGAAAGAAGAGCGAAGAGAAAAAATATAAAAGAGTCAAATATGAGCAGAAAGTGTACGAGAGCACAAAGTGCAGAGTAATAAAACTAAGGAAAACAACTTTTAAGGACACAAACACAAGTTTAAGATTTGTGCAATATAATATTTAATGTGTTTAAAGTTTTGATTCATGCTTGTTATTTTTTTAAATGCGCTTTTAATTTTTTGATTCACGCTTATTATAATTTGATCCGTGACCACGTTGTTTGCTATTCTGATCATTTTGCATTATTTTCTTCAGTTTGTGCAATACATTTTTTTTATACGTGTTTTTAAATTTTTGATTCACGCTTATTATTTTTTGATCCGTGACCTCAATACTTTCGGCAACAATTTAATCCCATATACAGCAGACAATTATGCGACTGACCACGTGAGCAGCGCGTTCCCGGGTTCGTAGGATCACAAAACTCGCTCCTCCACCGAGAATAAATCGCTATCCGAATGCATGAGTTTTATCACTGAGGTAACATACACAATTATTTTACAGACGTCCGCATGAGAAACAATTACCGTCTGAATTGGGCTTAAGACAGAAGAAATAAAATCGCACCATATAAAACAAAGCATCATGATTTAAAAGCCAAACTGATTTACACACTAAAGGCACCACAGTGGTTTCTGATATGAGCATGACTTTCATTGCGAGGAGAAACGTTTGCTGAAGACTGACCTACATCTTTACACAAAGCCAGACTCGGTTGAAACTGGCGTTGCCGATGTTACTATGGTGACCAGGGTGGGTAAACAAACCGTAGTTTCCCCTGAGACGACCAACGGCTGTAAATGAGTTTCTCTGTGATGAAGCGATGGCCGCCTTTCTTTGCGTGTTCATGAGCGCGGTACATCCGGCACTCGTCCAGACGGGACGGCTCGTAGTAGTGGTACGGCACGGACGAGTGGTTGGCGAGACTATAATCAAGCCAAATCAGAGAACTCAGTGGAATGCATTATGATGAGAAATATCTTTTTTTTTTTTTTTAAAGAGACCTGCAAGAATGCAGAAAAGCTTAGATATTTTGTTGACAATGTCCTATTCAAGGATGTTGATGGATATACACAAATACACTGGCAGACAAAAGTTAGGAATAATTACAATTTGTTAATGTTTTTGAAAGAAGTCTCTTAAAGGTGCAGTGTGTAGTATTTATGAGGATCTATTGACAGAAATGCAATATAATATACATAACTATGTTTTCAGTGGTGTATAAAGACCTTACATAATGAACCGTTATGTTTTTATTACCTTAGAATGAGCCATTTCTATCTCCATACACCGTGGGTCCCCTTACAGGGAAGTCGCCATTTTGCGCCGCCATGTTTCTACAGTAGCCCTAAACGGACAAACTGCTCTACAGAGCGCTAGTCACTCTGTGCTGTCTCCGACGACGACATTTTTGTCCTGTGTCGGCCTCTGTAGCTTCTCTATGTGCTCCGAAAGGGAGGGGTGAGCGGGTGCAATTGCAATTCACAACCTCACCGCTAGATGCCGCTAAAATTCACACACTGCGCCTTTAAGGCTCGTTCACACCAAGGACAATAACTATAACGATATAGTTATAAAAATCATTCTAATTATAGGTGCGTCCACACCACACATATAATGATAACGACAGAGAAAACAATATCACTGGAATCATTTCAGAACGTTTTTTTCCTGCTGATGAACCATATAAACATTGTCAGCCAATCAGAATCCATCCCGCTTTAAAGAGCTTGAGCATTTAACCCTTTATGGTACAGAGTTGCCATATGGCAAGAATTAATTTCTACTCATGTCCTTGTTATTCAGAAAAAAGTACAATATATTGCACTATGGGAATTAAAAGGGCAGGCCTTAAGGTAGCCAATGATGTGCTGTTTTTAAGTAAAATGTCATTTTAATGTCCCTCCAAAGCTCTCTTTCCCCCGGTCACCCTCAAACTGAAGACACCTGTTGAAGTGCTCCAGAAATCGCTCTAATAACCTCATTTCTAAACATCTCTTCTCAAGGGGGATTTTTTTGCAGCATCTTTGGGAAGTAAATTAGATATTTTTATTCACAAATCAACTTTGTCTAACATAGTTTTATTGTAAATTGAGAAAATATTAATGTTTCCATATGGCAAGGCTGTACCACAGTGGAACTGCAGTAATGTATTTCCCCATTGGGATTTTTTATAGATGGTTGCATCAGTAATATAATTGCAGTTATTTATTTATTTGAAGTGTTTATTGTAGTATAGTTGTATTTATGTACAAATAACAAAATTATTTCTTATTTTCAGAAAATGAATACAGCAATATTTTACGGAAAGGGCAATAGGAAGGGTGCAGAGTTAGCTCTTCCATGTGATGAGAGTGAGGATTTGAAGATGAGTTTTGCCATTTTGAAGGTTAAATGATAGGGATATACTTATTTTTGGTTTGCACGAGTTCCAAGAATATAAATCTATCAATTTCTAAAAGAAATGTGCATTGAAATAGAAAAGAAAATCATAATTTTATAGAAAAACTACTTTTTGACCATTTTCCATTGTGGTACAAAAGATTTAAAAAAAAAAAAAAAAAAACTTAGGGAATCGTTGTTATATGGCAACCATATAGCAACGATTCCCTAAGTTTTTTTTTTCCCAAAATCTTTTGATTTGTATGATTGAAGCAATTTCATGTCATAAAAACATATTTGAAAAAATATTTCATGGTTAGAACATAATGCATACCATATGTGACAGCGCGCTTATAATAAACAGAATGATATCGTCCAGCTATCGTTTTTGGTGTGAATGGAATTATGCTCACAAAGGCTGCATTTATTTGATCAAAAATACAGTAAAATCAGTAAGATTTTGAAATATTATTACAATTTAAAAGAACCATTTTCTATGTGAATCTATGTTAAAATGTAATTTATTCCTGTGATCAGAGCTGTATTTTCAGCATCATTACTCCAGTCTTCAGTGTCACATGATCCTTATTAACATGACTCATTATCTATATTTAATTATTATTGTTTATTATATTAATGTATTAATTTTCTATTATTGTGCCTATTTATATACAATATATATAAATATACGATACTTGATAAATTAATAATCACTTCAAAATATGAATCTGTCTGTTACAATCATATTTTGGACTATAAAAACATATAAATACATACATAAGTGTAAATTCTACAGTACATTAATTCTCTAAATTGTTTTCTGTACAGGTGAGGAAGTTGTTTGTGACAAAACATACATAATGAATTACATTAATCTAATCATTAGTATATTAATTCTAAATAATTGTGCCTATATATATATATATATATATATATACACACATCATAATTCAATTAATATTCACTATCAATTCTATCGATATTCTATCAATTACATAGTATATTGAGCTATTTAATAATTATCATTATAAAAACAAATACATAAGTGTAAATTCTACAGTACATTAATTCTGTAAAATGTTTTCTGTACAGGTGAGGAAAATAACTGAATAATTATCATTAAGTTTAAATAATTGTGCCTTTATATATTTATATATATATTACACATCATAATTTAATTTATATTCACTATAAATCTATTGATTATATAATATATTGAGCTAAAAACTGTAAACAAGTCCAGTAATCCTGAAATTGGTTTCTGTACAGGTGAGATGCAATATATATGTCAGATCTAGAATGAAATGACGGTAACACTTTATGGGTGACGTAGTTAGTTACATGTTACTACATGTACTTACTATAGTAATAACAGTAAATTATGCATAATTAAAGTAACTAACCCTAAACCATACCCTAACTCTAACTGTAACTATATAGTAAATACATGTAGTTAATTAATATTACTCAGTAAGTACAATGTAACTACATCACCTTAAAATAAAGCGTAACCTAAATTACCCTAGCTTTTGATGTTTTATTTTAATTTAGTTGATTTTCCTAACAATGAAACTCAAACAACTGAACTCACCTGCAGTAAGAGCCGTCAATCATTCCGTAAACCAGAACACTGTTACACACCTCGAGAGCCAAAATCATGGTAAAAAACCCTGTACTGAGAAAAGCCCCTGATTTCATCCTGAGAGGGACAAAGAGATCACGTCATTTAATAAAATGATAATCCAATTACTCTTTTACATGATATAACAGAGAAAAAATGACCTGTTTTTCCCTGTTTCGTTTTGAAACACGTTGTCACAGTACTGAACCTTTTCTCTGGTGACGGTGTAGATGTGTGTGTGTGGATACTTCTTGGCCAGCATCACTAGTGCATTAAAGATTTTCCCCTTTCCATCCTGCCTCATGTTTTTCTCAGGGCCCCAAACGACGTATCTAGTTTCTGCCTCTCGCCCGAAGAAATACCCCTGCTGGCGTAGCAGGTGTGGCACGCTGGTGTGGGAGACGACGCGCAGGCTGGTCCTGTTCCCCACATCACCCGCGTATCCCACAGTGGGCGCTGCGTTCATCCGGAACACACAGTCCTGCTGGTCGATCTCTTGACCCCGTCCTCCGCCTAGCATCTGCCCAGAACTGGACACCACGGCACAACGGCCGCAGCGGAAGTCCAGCAACTGAAGCCAGAAAAATACATTATACACTCTCAGAAAAAAAAGGTACAAAAGCTGTCACTGGGGTGGGAATTTTTTCAAAAGGTATACTTTTGTTCTTTTTAGGTACTAATATCTACCTTTAAGGTACCAATATGCACCCTTTAGGTACAAAAGTGTACCTTTTGAAAAGGTACCGGCCCAGTGACAGCTTTTGTACCTTTTTTTCTGAGAGTAATTGAACAAAAGCATGTGTACAGTACAGTTTTAAACTGAATTGTATAACGGCTCAAAGGTGGAATGCAACTTACATACGAACTTGAGCGAGTGTTGGGATGAACCCTCGTGTAACCACGGACACCTGTTTTCATGCCAAGCCCAGTCCTCATCACATGATTGTACCATAGCAGCAGACACACAGAGAGGAGGAGGAGGCAGATCCAATGAAACCTCTGAGGGATGAAGGGCGAAGTGAGAGACAGCTTCATTCACAGTCAATAATAAACTGTTTTCTGACACATTTCCCAGTCATACTATGAGATATGAAAGCAATACCAGGGATTTCATATCCTATTGAGGCTGAAGCTCCAACCCAGGTGCTCAACTGGGAAGGAAACACTCATTTTCCTGAGAAAATATGGAAGAAAAATTACTCCAATCAATCATTCAATTTAATGACAGTATGCAATAAAATACACAACCACATACGATATATATATGTGTGCTCAGTACTGTGCTAACTTTATGTGATCAATAACCTTTTATTAATATATACTGTAAGAAACCTGCTGACATCATGATGAACTTATATCACAGCGAAACGGCAATAAATAAACACGTCAATAATCACATACAGCCCCCTTTTATAATGATTTTATGTGCCTTAAATGTAATCGGTAATCAAATGGAGAGCGTGAAAACAATAGATAACCACATAATTAGCTGTAAGATTAGCCTTCTCACATTTTTCCTTGGCACGCTGATATTTACGTTCCCACAGCGAAACGCTGCTGCAACTTTAGTTCCGCTTCTGAGTGTGATGCTGTGCTGTAGGCATAACAATAATAATAATATTAATAATAAATATATAAACTAGATGAGTAAAGTTCGTAGATAAACTTTAAGTTGGCTTGAAAAAGCTTAGCCAGAAAGTTTGAAGTAGTTTTAAAAGCTTGAAGTTTAACCCCTTAACTGTCACCCCCCTTTTTGAGAATAGACGTGAAAATGCAAAATCCAAACTTAAATGGTTGTAATTCAAGAATGCTTTGAAATATAGACCTTGTTTTAAAGAAGACACTCTTGAAAGCACTTAAAAAGTGAAATGAAAGTATGAAAAAGTTATGAAAGTTTAAATTGACTGTAAATCAAATGTACTGTACTAAATATTTTTTTATTTTATATAAAATATATATTTACTATTAAAATCAAAGTCATATGTCTAACCCAAGTTGAGGTCCAAATTTGAAGTTGATAGTAGTAGTTAAAATAAATGTTGTAATATGAAACCTGATACCGCCCACTAGGGGAGGAGCCTGCTAAAAGAATATAAAGTACTGTTTCTATGGTAACGCAACGTCCAATTTCAAAACGATTTTCACAGGATGAATTTTGAGTTTGTAAGCTTTCGAAAGATACCTAATTTATGATAATTACTAAAATATGTGATATGGAGAAAAAAAGCCGATAAAAAAAGAGCGCCAAGCGTCCCGCTAGCTGGACAGTGACAGTTAAGGGGTTAAAGGTTTTCAGTTTAGTTTAGTAGTTACATTTAAAAAGCAACAACATTCTTTGCATTATATTATCTTAGGATTAATTTAAAAACACAAACTCATTTTATGGACTTATTTATTATAGCTAATAAAAGGAGTATAGCCTATATTTAATTATTTAAAAAAATGAAATTAACTTATTTTTCCCAACAAAACTAAGCAAATGAATAGAACATTGACTGATTCAGTGACAAATTAATTATTATTGTTAGTATTCATTAGTAATTAACTCATTCAATATTTCTGAAAAAAAAAGAGAGAGGAAAAAAATGATACTTAGTAATATAATTTCGGCCTCCATCAGCTCTTCAGCATGTGATTAACCAATGAGACTGATGGAACTTGGCAGAAATACATCTCAAGGAAAGGATGATACATGTAATTAGATGATAAAGAACTTGAATATCATATTACATATATTCAATAAAGTATGGGAGTCAGGAAAGCTTCTTTCTTCCTGGAAACATGGAGTAGTTGTTCCAACTATAGACTATAGACCAATTGCACTAACATCGAACTTATGTAAAATAATGGAGAGAATGGTATAAGCTAGACTAAATTTCATCATAGAAAACAAAAGTCTTTTTTGCCAACATCAAAGTGGTTTTAGAAAGGGTCGCAATACAATGGACTCTATCATATGCCTAGAATCGGAAATCAGAAAAGCATTTATAAATAAAGAAGTGTTAGGCTATATTTACATTAAAACTGTTCTTACGTTATTCAGTGTATATGTGTATATATACATACAGTGGGGAGAACAAGTATTTGATACACTGCCGATTTTGCAGGTTTGCCCACTTACAAAGCATGTAGAAGTCTGTAATTTTTATCATAGGTACTCTTCAACTGTGAGTGACATCACATTGTATGATTTTTAAATAATTAATTTGCATTTTATTGCATGACATAAGTATTTGATCACCTACCAACCAGTAAGAATTCCGGCTCTCACAGACCTGTTAGTTTTTCTTTAAGAAGCCCTCCTGTTCTCCACTCATTACCTGTATTAACTGCACCTGTTTGAACTCGTTACCTGTATAAAAGACACCTGTCCACACACTCAATCAAACAGACTCCAACCTCTCCACAATGGCCAAGACCAGAGAGCTGTGTAAGGACATCAGGGATAAAATTGTAGACCTGCACAAGGCTGGGATGGGCTACAGGACAATAGGCAAGCAGCTTGATGAGAAGGCAACAACTGTTGGCACAATTATTAGAAAATGGAAGAAGTTCAAGATGACGGTCAATCTCCCTCGGTCTGGGGCACCATGCAAGATCTCACCTCGTGGGGCATCAATGATCATGAGGAAGGTGAGGGATCAGCCCAGAACTACACGGCAGGACCTGGTCAATGACCTGAAGAGAGCTGGGACCACAGTCTCAAAGAAAACCATTAGTAACACACTACGGCGTCATGGATTAAAATCCTGCAGCGCACGCAAGGTCCCCCTGCTCAAGCCAGCGCATGTCCAGGCCCATCTGAAGTTTGCCAATGACCATCTGGATGATCCAGAGGAGGAATGGGAGAAGGTCATGTGGTCTGATGAGACAAAAATAGAGCTTTTTGGTCTAAACTCCACTCGCCGTGTTTGGAGGAAGAAGAAGGATGAGTACAAACCCAAGAACACCATCCCAACCTTGAAGCATAGAGGTGGAAACATCATTCTTTGGGGATGCTTTTCTGCAAAGGGGACAGGACGACTGCACCGTATTGAGGGGAGGATGGATGGGGCCATGTATCACGAGATCTTGGCCAACAACCTCCTTCCCTCAGTAAGAGCATTGAAGATGGGTCGTGGCTGGGTCTTCCAGCATGACAACGACCCGAAACACACAGCCAGGGCAACTAAGGAGTGGCTCCGTAAGAAGCATCTCAAGGTCCTGGAGTGGCCTAGCCAGTCTCCAGACCTGAACCCAATAGAAAATCTTTGGAGGGAGCTGAAAGTCCGTATTGCCCAGCGAACGCCCCGAAACCTGAAGGATCTGGAGAAGGTCTGTATGGAGAAGTGGGCCAAAATCCCTGCTGCAGTGTGTGCAAACCTGGTCAAGAACTACAGGAAACGTATGATCTCTGTAATTGCAAACAAAGGTTTCTGTACCAAATATTAAGTTCTGCTTTTCTGATGTATCAAATACTTATGTCATGCAATAAAATGCAAATTAATTACTTAAAAATCATACAATGTGATATCAAATACTTGTTCTCCCCACTGTATATATACCATATACACACACGGAGAGATTTCATCTTTCTCTTGTGTAGTGCAGCATCAGAAACTCACTATTGTATTAACAAAATTTATGATAAATGCTTACAAATGACAGTCCAGTGGTAGGCTATATGTAACAAATTTTATTCTTTAGGATAAACCCCTTGAGATGCATCATCTCGTTTTCAAGGGGGTCCTAATACACAAACGTTAGATAACATAACACTAAACAAAACAAAACAATAAACACAAGACAAAACAATAACAACAAACACCTAATTCAAAACAACAAACACACCACTACTCAAAGATCGTACATTTAAAGGTAAATTATTCCAATCTGCAGGAGCCTTAAACCTAAATGCTTTCTTCCCAGAAACTTCCTTAACTAAAGGGGTAAGGAAAAAAATTATATGAAGAATGTCTTAATTGATATGATGAAGAATATGGTATCAAATACTCTCTCAAATAGTTAGGGTAATTAAAATGTACACATTTGAAAATAAATTGCAGCCAGTGAAGATGCCATCTAATATTGAGTGGAGACCATTTGAGTAAGTCTTACATAATACAATGGTGTGTATCAAATGAGCATCCAATAACAAATCTACACAAATTTATTATAAGCTGTAGTAAGAGGCAAATGATTAGTTTTAGATTCAATCTGATAAACTACATCTGCATAATCAAAGAAGGGTATATAAGTCGTGAAGCAAGTTTTTTTTCTAACGTCAAATGTAAAACAATTTTTAGATCGGTACAATACACTCGTTCCGAAATTAATTTTACGAAGTATATAGTCAATGTGTGTCTATAATTGTAATTGGCCAGCGGCAGGTGCCAGAGAAAGTCACTGGCTACTGGAGATGCCGCTGTAGCAACAGCTGCCGGAGAAAATAGGGTGTTTCTCAAACGGAAGGCTGCATATCTCGGCTATCACGTCATCAAACGTCGCTGAAGGCCATCTCAATTTGAAGGATCCTTGGAAGGCAGCCTTCGTTTCGCGTCCTTCATTCGGCCTGTTTTGAAGGATGCATCAGATGTATCCTTCGCAGCCTTAAATAACCTACAATCCTTTGCACACATTTAAATTCACAAAAATAAACTGACGGAAAACGAGTCGTACTGAGCTTGTCTGAGTTTATTATTAAATGTAAGACAAAAATAATGTTTTCGGACATGAAAGCATAGATGTTATCTTTTTTTTGTTGATGTAAATTAATCACTAAGTTGCCAATAATGTAAGCCACTGGGGGACAGCAGACAGCTGTCATTCACTGTATTGCATAGAAAGCCAGTCAATATAAAGATTTGTAATACAAAGTATTTTTCCAAAATTAAGTTTTAATAGTATTTCCATACTGTGGCCATGGGGGCGGGAACATGTGTGACGTAGCCATGCACACTTACTTATGGAACCCGGTTGGGGCCAAAAGTCTTTATACGGAACGCGTGAAATTTGACCGTGTCAACACGCACAGTTTGACCGCGTTAAGACGGCAATTTTGAACGCGTTTCTTTATGACGTGTAGACGCACATTTTGACCTTTACATGGGTTAATGATCCTTTATGCTCCCTTCCAACCATTCTTTCACAGTCCTAATAGTCATAAGGAAACGCGTTCAAAATTGCCGCCTAAACGCGGTCAAACTGTGCATGCTGACACAGTCAAATTCCACGCGTTCCATATAAAGACTTTTGGCCCCAACCGCGTTCCATACTTACTAGACCGTCTCATTCTAGCGTTTAATTGCTGAGGAGGACACTAGCCTCCAAGCCTCTGAAGGACTGGACTAGGAAGGACGCAGTCTCTATAGGATGCAGCCTTCCATTTGAGAAACACCCATAGTTATCTCTGGCTGCGGGAGATGCCGATGCCGATGCCGCATTTTCGAAGCACTGCACTCAAACGAGGCTTCAAACGTCACCGGTGACGTCATTTCACTAAAACAATACAAGCCTCGATACGGTAACGGAGCTCCGGCTGGAAGTATGACGTTCTCGACACAAACTTTGAAGCATCGGTATCAGGCGTAACATCACTAATTCTGAGGTATTTTTTTTAGTTTTCTCTTTCGTGTAAATTAATTAATTAATTAGATTTTAAATTACACCCATGTTAGTTGTATTACTTGTTGCTGTTTAAATGATAAACGGTTAACGACTAGCCATTTCAGCTCGTCATTATATGGAAATACCGTTGTTCTTTGAGGTAATTTATCATTTAAAACTCGTAAACTGCATATGTATTAATTAACTGAAATAATTTACCTCAGTTAAGATGTAATTCGGTTTATATTTTCTTTTACTCTTTACTCAGTAAACGGATATGGCCAAGCTAGGAATATAATGGCCGGGCTAAGTAAATGAACGGTAAAATGTCTTTATTTTAATTAAAGAGTATTAAATAGCAATGTAAACGAGGCTTTATGTAGTGTAAATGCAATAAGTTACCTAAGCTAAACAGTCGGCCGTTCATAATTCATAGACATCAGTAAACTGACACAATGTATTCACACATAAATGCCTGGGTCGTGTTACTGTCATGTCAACGTCACTTAAAACAATAACAAATTATAGAGTTATTAGTAATATCGCTAGACTTTGCACGATAACCAGACCCCAGTCTTGTCTGCGAGCGCGCGATCTCTGGCGCGTGCACATGGAGAGAGAGAGAGACTCATAGGCTTATATACCCGTAAAGATGATAACAGTCAAATTAAATAAGCAGCTTTCATTTTCAATAAATAATGAAAATGAAAGTAATAGGCTACATGTAGGCCCCCGTAAACCAAGGGAAACATTATGCAAGAAGTCTCATTTTTCAGCACCACATTTATTCCGATTTTGTTTTGAATGCAGTTAAAGTTCTGTTCACTAATGAATAATAATACTTGTATAATATCTACCCTGGATCTTTTTTTGACCTCAAGTGGATATAGAAAAGACTGACCCCCCTTTAATCACTTTTGTTGCTTTGCAGCCTGAAATGAAGACAGACACAGTTTTTGTTTTATCCAGCTGTATTTACTCAGTGCAACTTATAACATCCAAGTGAAAGATATAACGCCAACATGTCAGAAGAAAAGGAAAAAGGATCACCCCCTTGTGTCAGTATTTTGTTGAACCACTTTTTGCTTTAATGCTGCCTTCACGTGCTATCTTAAATACGAGTTTCCTAGGTAAAAAATTGCACATGAACGCCCTCTGATGTCGTGTCACTGGGAAGTTCGGAAATCATTTTGATACCCAAATTCCCGAGATGGGCGTGCCATAAACTTTAAACATGGTGGCGGGGAGATCTACTGCTCTGACAACTATGATTTATTATTTTTTTCCCCAAAACAGCTAGGTCGTCTTGTCTTGTCATTAATGTAGTGCATATTTACATATACGAGTAATCATTTGAAGCGTATATTGTATGTTTTATACACAGCGAAAATAGTGTGCATTTGACCGAAATTAAAGAATCGGCAAAAAGCAGACATCGTAAGCATCGTAAATGTTTATATGGCTGTCAGTGCATGTGACACTACATAAAATGTTGGTTTTAATAAGATTTTCCCAATAAATAGGCAAGAATAAACCTGGTGTCCTCCATGATTCCTGTTCATTCCGACAACAAAGCACTTGAATGCGACAAGCTCGTAATCACGATTTCAGAAGTGGGAATTATCAAATTTCCGATAGCACGTGAAGGCAGCCTTTAGTCTGTTGGGATATGTCTATACTAACTTTGCACATCTAGACTTTGTATTTGCCCACTCTTCTTTGCAGAACTGCTCAAGTTCAGTTAAATTTGATGGAGACCGTTTATGGACTGCAGTCTTCAAGTCATTCCACAGATTTTTAATGGGGTTTAAGTCTGGGCTCTGACTAGGCCATGCAAGGACATTCACCTTTTTCTCCTTCAACCACTGTGTGGTCAGTTTTGCTGTGTGCTTTGGGTCATTGTCATGTTGGAAGGTAAACCTTCTTGACAACTCATTGACAACTTTGTGGCAGAGGGCAGCAGATTTTCCTCAAGAATTTGATGGTATTTTGCCCCATCCATTTCTCCTTCTATCCTGACAAGTGTTCCAGTCCCTGCTGCAGAGAAACACCCCCATAACAGGATATTACCACCTCCATGCTTTACTGTAGGAATGGTGTTATTTGGATGGTGAGCTGTATTAGATTTCCGCCAGACATATCGTTTGGTGTTGAGGCCAGATAATTCAATTTTAGTCTCATCTGATCATAACACCTTTTTCCATGTGGCCTCAGAATCTTCAAGGTGCGTTTTGGCAAAGCTCAGACGTGACTGCATGTGGCCTTTCTTGAGGAGTGGCTTTTTTCTTGCAACCCTCCCATACAAGCCACATTTGTGGAGAATTTGTGATATTGTTGTCACATGCACACAATGACCATTCTTTGTCATAAATTCCTAGCCTGACAAGCCAGACCCAGATCAAGATGTTGGGTCTGGGAACACACCATTGGCAGGGCTCAATCCGAGGGGCGGGATAAACAGTTGTCTTTCAGATTCCCTCCTCTGCACGCAATAGGATAGCGCTACAACCAACCAGAGCGCTATCAGTGGTGAGACAACAATCACAAGTGGGTTGTGGCTGAGTCCCATGCGTTTTCCCACCAGCGGAGCTAGTTGATAGATTAAACTTTTGCCACAGTTGAAAGTCAAATGGCCATTGAGAAGGTGATTAGCTACACCTATTGAGTTTACAAGTCATTTTTAGGAGGGGGGTGAGCCTTTTTCCAACTCAGTGATTCTGTTTTTAATTTTTTTTGTGAATAACACTGATTATCTCATCACGGCACCTGTTAGAGGGTGGGATATATTAGGCATCAAGTGAACATTTTGTCCTCAAAGTTGATGTGTTAGAAGCAGGTTAGAAGGTTTTTGTTTTACCACGTTTACCACATTGTTTTGCAATGTATGTAGTGGAAGTGACCACCTAAATGTAATTTTTCATATTCCATATACAGTTGAGTGCATACAAGTTAGCATACCTGTTTTGCCACCCAAGTTTTTAAAAAATAAGGGATCTAAACTCTGCGATAATATCGTGATTGTTGTTTTAACAATGTGCGATCTGACACTATCGAGTATGTCCCTCACTTTACAAAACACACCCAGAGAGCACACGTATACATTGCAGTTAGACTAGTGCACTAGTGCACACTTTCACTGCGTGATTTACTCTATTAAAATGCATTTAGAATGTCCTCAATATTCAAGATAAGGAGCAAAAATACCTCTGTATGTCTTTTATATCATTTAATGTAGTTAGTATCTCACAATAGTGCCGCTTTTTCTCCAAATATCAGCATAATTACAAATGTGATATTGATTTTACACAGCAGTTCAATAAACAAGTTAATATTAAGACACAATATTGCCTGTTTTTTACTCTATTTCACCAATGAATATAGTTCCAATCAAAGCCACAGGCCTGTTTTCCGTCTCTGAGCAACGCATGGCGGTGAATGATCCAATCGTTTGAATGAATGATTCAATGACTCGCTCATTAAAACAGTTAAATGCTTCATTCCTGAATGAATCAGCCATTTGAATGAATCAGTTGAAACTCAATGACTCACTCATTAACAGTGACTGGCTGCCACCTACTGGTGGTTTTAATTTCACATTTAAAGTATCTTTTCTTTTTAAAATTAATTTCTAATATTAATATTCATCTTTTTATGTTTAAAACATCAAAACATTATTTATGCATTTGTAACTGCAGTTTAAATGCATCCTCTGCGCTGCATTAAACAGTCTGTGTAAATTCAGCTTCTCTGTTTCCTCTGTATGGCAAAGATAATTTTTTTGTGACTGATTTCATTTGATTGGCGACAGCCCTATTGTGTCTTATTATTCTAATTGAATTTATTGATTAAATGTAAGAATTTGACACAAAAGATGATGCATACATTTAATTAGGTTAAATGTCCACGGCAGACCTAAACCTGCCAAGGTACCCACACAATAAACACACTCAGCAAAATATTGTATAATTACCGCTATTAAGAAAATCCCAGAAAATATCGAAATATAATTTTTTGTCAATATCGCACACCCTATATATGCACTATTATTGCTGTATAGTTGAAACATAGCATGGAAGATACTATTCAATAAAATAGACTAGACTTTTGATAAATGCGATCAAGCAAATGTTTAAGCTGTGAATAAAGCTTATTTACTTTTTTTGTTTTTCAACAGTATATTGGACATCTTGTCAATCTATGTAAGTAATACATTTAAACTGTGTTAAACATTTGCTATATCTTTATTATTTTCTTCATTATTGTTTATTTTATTTACCTTTATTTTACTAGGAAGTCTCATTGAGATTAAAATCTCTTTTACAAGAGAGACCTGGCCAAGGTAGCAGCCATACAGTAAGACATCATTTTAAAATACACAATAGAACAGAAATATTAGAATATAGTATCCTCTCAACAAAAACAATCACATCCATTACCACTCTCTTTATGATGCCTTTAAATTCACCAATAGACACAAATTTGTCTAGTTTTAGATCTTTTTCCATGCCCAAGGTGCGTGGTAAGAAAATGCAGTTTTCCCCAGTTCTGTAAAAACTCGAGGTACATTAAAAAGCAAACACTTGGAAAAGCGTAGCTGGTAACTGCCAGAACTAAGACAAAGAAGAGTACAGAGATAAGCTGGAAGTTCACCTATCATTGCTTTATAGATGAAAATGTACCAGTGCTGTTTTCTACGTATGGTTAGTGATGTCCAAACCACCATCTCATAAAGAATGCAATAATAAGTATGGGATTTTGCATTTGTAATAAAGCGTAATGAAGCATGGTACACTGAATCAAGTCTCGTTAAGATGGAGGAGGCTGCATGCATGTATAATATATGTCACCATAGTCAATCACAGTTAGGAAGGTGTCTGTTTATTACACGACTCTCCGGAATACTTACTACACCATACGGTCTGATATTTCTGAATAATGACCACATATCCAGGGATTAAGTGATATTTTACAGGCATTTTTGAAAAATTGCATTTTATTATCTATTTAGTAAATAGCCGTTTAATAAGTGGGATAATGTAAAGTCAGTCAGCTGTTCGATATTGCAAAATAAAGCCCTTCAGGGTGATGCAATGTTGAGTCTTAATTACCCTGTCAGGTTTTTTTGTGTGATAATGCCCAGGTGGCTGTTCATTATTACTTACATTTTGAATGGAATGTTGATATATTTCGTTTGATACATTTTGGAAAACTCAGTTTCCCCTCAGTCAGAAAACATGCCTTTAATTTTAAGAGCAATATTAGTATTTATTATTATCATCTTGATGCTTTGTTTAATATAATAACTAATTTGTGTTCATAATTCTGATTAATAGAATGACATGCACTTTTTACTGTTTAGTTGAGTTCTCATTACAGTTCTCAGTAACTTAAGTAATTTCTACATTTATGTATTTAGTTCATCTTAAATATGTAACTAACTTGTTTTTCTCTCTCTCTTTGTCTGTGTGTGTATGTGTATGTGTGTGTGTGCCACGAAAAATGCAACTGCACTGCCAAAACGCTAACCTGTAAAACTGCAAATCTGACAAACTGGTGGAGTGAATAACACTGATTATCTCTTCATTACGGCACCTGTTAGTGGGTGGGATATATTAGGCAGCAAGTGAACATTTTGTCCTCAAAGTTGATGTGTTAGAAGCAGGAAAAATGGGCAAGCGTAAGGATTTGAGCGAGTTTGACAAGGGGCAAATTGTGATGGCTAGACGACTGGGTCAGAGCATCTCCAAAACTGCAGCTCTTGTGGGGTGTTCCCGGTCTGCAGTGGTCAGTATCTATCAAAAGTGGTCCAAGGAAGGATCAGTGGTGAACCGGCGACAGGGTCATGGGCGGCCAAGGCTCATTGATGCACGTGGGGAGCGAAGGCTGGCCCGTGTGGTTCGATCAAACAGACGAGCTACTGTAGCTCAAATTGCTCAAGAAGTTAATGCTGGTTCTGATATAAAGGTGTCAGAATACACAGTGCATCGCAGTTTGTTGCGCATGGGGCTGCATAGCCGCAAGACCAGTCAGGGTGCCCATGGTGACCCCTGTCCACCGCCGAAAGCGCCAACAGTGGGCACATGAGCATCAGAACTGGACCCCGGAGCAATGGAAGAAGGTGGCCTGGTCTGATGAATCACGTTTTCTTTTACATCACATGGATGACTGGGTGCGTGTGCATCGCTTACCTGGGGAGCACATGGCACCAGGATGCACTATGGGAAGAAGGCAAGCCGGCGGAGGCAGTGTGATGCTTTGGGCAATGTTCTGCTGGGAAACCTTGGGTCCTGCCATCCATGTGGATGTTACTTTGACACGTACCACCTACCTAAGCATTGTTGCAGACCATGTACACCCTTTCATGGAAACGGTATACCCTGGTGGCTGTGGCCTCTTTCAGCAGGATAATGCGCCCTGCCACAAAGTAAAACTGGTTCAGGAATGGTTTGAGGAGCACAACGAGTTTGAGGTGTTGACTTGGCCTCCAAATTCCCCAGATCTCAATCCAATCGAGCATCTGTGGGATGTGCTGAACAAACAAGTCCGATCCATGAAGGCCTCACCTCACAACTTACAGGACTTAAAGGATCTGCTGCTAACATCTTGGTGCCAGATACCACAGCACACCTTCAGGGGTCTAGTGGAGTCCATGCCTTGACGGGTCCGGGCTGTTTTGGCAGCAAAAGGGGGACCAACACAACATTATTATTTAAATATTTTGATTTTGTATTTAACATTAAAGTAGTTCAGTTTCTGTAGTGTTCATCACATTTAACTGTACCATATTATTGATTGTACAATATCAGTTGATCTTCTGTGCTTGTGTTTGTATTAAAGCAATTTAGTTAATTTCTAATCTTTTCTGTAGTCTTTTATATCATATATTTAACTTTACAGTGTAAAGCCTTTGGGTGTACCTTTGGGTGAAATTTCAAAAAATACTGTATTTAGCATTAAAGTACTTAAGTTTCTGTAGTGTTCATCACATTTAACTGTACCATATTATTGATTGCATAATTGCTGTTGGTTCCATTTCATATATCAGACATTTTGAGTTAAATCTGTGTTTAGCATTACAGTATAGTGTCTAGTCTTTTGTATCATATATCTAGCTTTAGGCCTCTGGTAGCATTATAAACCTTTTGATCAAATTTTAAATTGTTACATTTTTTTTGAGTTAAGTCAGCTATTTAGCTCTACACAAGTGTATTTGTAGTCTTGAATATTTATATTTAAATTATATTTAATTGCAGCACATAGGTGGTATTTGTATATATAAAAAGACCTTGCTAGGTTACAAATTGATCTGCATTTGCCTTGCAAACCCTGTTTTGTCACCATGCCAAAAAAGGAAAGAGAAGTAAAGGCCAGAAGCAGCGCAGGAAAGTAGAAAGCTTCAGTTGGCACCCATTGCAGCACCAGGTCTGTGTCAGCTACTGATGTGAACCCAGCTCTCTTGTTACAGCATCTCACTGTCAAAGCGATCCAAGGTAGGCAAGGCAAGTTTATTTATATAGCACATTTCATACACAATGGTAATTCAAAGTGCTTTACACAGAAAATGAATTAAAATATTCATAAGACATAAAAAAAAATATCTCCTGAATCAGGGTACCCCTATCTGGAGTGGTAGAAAATGGAGAGTCAGGGTCGCGATTTTACTTATTCTTAAAAATATTTGTTAAGTAACTGTGCATTTAAACAGCACACTTGCAGGCAAATCTTCCTGGAACCACCAGGGCTATATGGATCTATCCGTAAGAGCGGATATAAACGGATCTTCCTCGCGCCGGAGGGATTTCTGCTTAAAAATATTTGTCAGGTAACTGTGTGTTTAAACAGTACCCTTGCAGACAAATCTTCCTGGACTAACTCCAGGACTAACTCTACCTGTGTTTCTTGGGAATATCCCGGACGAGATCGCTCTCTCTTCTCTCAACCTCTTCCACCCAGACAGCCTTAAGGGTTAGTTCACCCAAAAATGAAAATTAGGCCATGATTTACTCACCCTCAAGTCATCCTAGGTGTATATGACATTCTTCTTTCAGACGAATACAATCGGAGTCATATTAAAAAAATGTCCTGGCTCTTCCAAGCTTTATAATGGCAGTTAATGGCTGATTTGTTTTGAAGTCCATAAAAGTGCATCTATCCATTATAAAAGTGCTCCACACGGCTCCGGGGGGGGGGGGGGTAATAAAGGCCTTATGAAGTGAAGCCATGCGTTGTGTAAGAAAAATATCCATATTTAAAACTTTAAAAATTAAAATAACTAGCTTTCCGGCAGACGACCTACGCAAGTAACCCCTGACGCGATATATGACACAGGATGTAGGAGTATCGCAAGCTTTGACGCCTCTCGCGGTTCAAACAAATAGGGTTGGGCAACAAACTCAAGCCCCTCTTCTCTTAAATCTTTAAAAATTCTTGTTTTAGACTTCTAATTCATGACTGGTGTTTTGTTTTGCTCTATCCTTTGCGCTTGCGCATTCGTCAATACGTTATGCGTCAGGTCAGGAGTTACTCTTTCGCCATAAATCGATTCGTACGGCCGTCTGTCGGAAGCTAGTTATTTTAGTTTATAAAGTTGGTTAGTTTATAAGTAGTTTTATAAAATATGGATATTTTTCTCACACAAACGTATGGCTTCACTTCAGAAGGCCTTTATTAACCCCCCGGAGCCGTGTGGAGCACTTTTATGATGGATAGATGCACTTTTATGGACTTCAAAACAGAAACAGCAATTCACTGACATTATAAAGCTTTGAAAAGCCAGGACATTTTTAATATAGCTCAGATTGTGTTCGTCTGAAAGAAGAATGTCATATACACCTAGGATGTCTTGAGGGTGAGTAAATCATGGGCTAATTTTAATTTTTGGGTGAACTAACCCTTTAACAAAATAATAAAATAAAAAAGGATAATTAAAACAGTTATAAAAATAATTAAAAGAGTAAAACGATGCGGTCGTACAGTGACAGTGAAAACTTATACAAATAATTAAAAGAATAAAGAGAAATAAAGTGCAATCAGTCGGACGTACAGTGGCAGAGTGCTCATTCAGTAAATGCACAGCTAAACAGATGTTTTGAGTCTGGATTTTAGTGTGGCTACTGTTGGAGCACATCTGATCTCTTCAGAAAGCTGGTTCCAGCTGCGGCTGGCATAATAGCTAAAAGCAGACTCTCCTTGCTTTGAGTGAACCCTTGGTATTTCTAACTGACTTGATCCTGATGATCTTAGTGATCTGTTAGGTTTATATGAGCATATCTGAACTGTATTGAGGTCCTAGGCCATTGAGTGATTTATAAACAAGTAACAGTACTTTAAAATCTATTCTGAATGTAACTGGAAGCCAGTGCAGGGACCTGAGGAGGACTGGTGTAATGTGTTGATATTTTCTGGTTCTGCTCAAAATCCTGGCAGCAGCGTTCTGTATGAGCTGAAGCTGTCTAATGGTATTTTTGGGAAGGCCGGTGAGGAGTCCATTACAATAATCCACCCTGCTGGTGATGAAAGCATGAACAAGTTTCTCTAGGTCTTGACTGGAAACAAAACATCTAATTCTTGCAATATTTTTGAGATGATAGTATGCTGATAGTTATTGCTTTTACATGACTACTGAAACTCTAAAATCACACCTTGATTTTTAGTTGTTTGACCCCTAGCCTCAAGGTAAGCGTTCACCTTGAGAATTTCATCTTTGTTTCCAAACGCAGTGACTTCAGGTTTGTCTTTGTTTAACTGAAGAAAATTTTGGCACATCCAATTGTTAATTTCATCAATGCATTTGCACAGGGAGTCAATGGGGCTGTAGTTGTTAGGCGATAGGGCTAAGTAGATCTGGGTGTCGTCTGCATAGCTGTGGTAAGCAATTTGGTTCTTTCTCATTTTTTGGCTCAGTGGGAGCATGTACAGTTTGAACAGAAGTGGTGCAAGAATTGAGCTTTGTGGGACTTGCTAGGGTGTTGCTATGCGGTTGTTAGGGTACTCGGGTGGTTGCTAGGGTGTTGTTATGCGGTTGCTAGAGTACTCAGTGTGGTTGCTAGGGTATTCTGGGTGGTTGCTAGTTGGTTGCTAAGGTATTCTGGGTGGTTGCTAGGTGGTTGCTAGGGTGTTCTGGGTGGTTGCTAGGGTGTTCTGGGAGGTTGCTATGGTGTTGCTAGGGAGTTGCTAGTTGTCACAGATGGTTACTATGGAGTTTTTATAGAGTTCTTAGCATGTTCTTTGCATGATTTAACACTTAGCTGATCACTATCCTGTTTGCTAGCATGAGTCAAAAGAGCCAACCACCATGTCTCTACGATGTTCTGATGCAGAGAGATAGGTCTTGCTGAACGGTTGCAAGGGTACTCTATTTGGTTGCTAGGGGGTGGCTTGCCAGCTGCCCAATGATGATACTCCAAAGGCTGCTTGTCAGTATGAATGATATAAACCAACCCCCATGCCTCTATGCCCCCTTCCTAGGGCGTGGTCAATCGAGCCCACCCTCATATTTCTATGACATTTCTATCCAAAGATATCCCTTTGATCTCTATGAATGGAAGTCTATGGAGCTTTTTGCTAGGGTGCTATAAATAGTTGCTATGGCGTGGATTGATAGCTTCGCAATGATCCAGAGAGACTGATTGGCTGCCTGAATAAAATGAGCCCACCCCCTTGTCTCTATGACATTGTAATCCAGAGTTGTGTTCAATACAAAATCCCTATGCAAGTTACCATAGTAGGAAAAACATGTATGCCGTCCCTTCACCATAGTATGTCTATGGGGCAACTTTGGGCAGCTCTTGCGCCCCAGGGGTACAATTTATACCCCATTATGAGGTAGTAGCCCACACGTTTCTACGAAATCCTCACTCTGAGATATGACTCGTCAAAGTTCGTCGAAATGCAAAGTCTATGGGACTTTTTCGTCCAAGTTTTCGGCCACCGGGCGAACATCGTAGGTCCGATCGCTTAGAAAAGACGCCTCTCCTGTCTTCTCAATGAGCCGGTAGATTTGACACATCATTCATGGGTCTATGACAAACGGTGCGGGAGGAGTAGCGCGTCGATGTTTTGTGTGGTGGAAGAAGAAGAAGAAGAAGAAGACGTATGCAAGAGAACAATAGTGATGTTTTGCCTATGGCAAGCACCACTAATAATAATAATAATCATTTTATATATTTTATATAATAGTAGATCAGTAAGTTGGCTTTTTCAAGCCAACTTAATAAAAAAAAAATCACTGTTTTCAATTTATCATCATATTCCCTTTTTTATGGCTACAAAACTATATTACTACGGGTACTACTGTAAATACATTTATTATTATTATTATTATTATTATTATTATTATTATTATTATTATTATTAATGTGCTCGGTTCAGTCAGATGTCGAGGCAAGAGTCGCGTCGCGACTGTTGATGTCATTGGATAATCAACGCTTTGCGTCTCTCCCTCCTCTTTCCCGATTGGTTACCACTGAACCATCTAAAGCCGTTATACGTTTTTTCCGCTGTCGCTCAAAACTCTGCCCCGCCCACCAGGAAATCACAGGTTAGTGTGTGCAATGCGGAATGAAATGTCCTTCCAAAACAGGAGAAAGTGAGTGTGGGCTGCTTTTCAGTATTTCACTTTTGATATTGCAATTAAATCTGCTATTATGTGTCTGCTCTTATCTCCGCTTTAAGCATATATAAATGTTTATATGACTGGGGGACACTATCCTAAAAGAGCCTAGTGTATGTGTGTTGAGCTAAGCTAATGTGCTTGTGGTGTCTAAGGACATGGACACATAGAGGGTCAGTTTATTTATGAATCAGTATAAATGCAATAAGGAGGATCAAATCAGCAAATAATTAAATAAATTACCTTAAAATAAACAGGTTTTTACCTGTCTGTGTGATCTTTGTTGTTGCCAGTGACTTCTGATATTCATGTATGATGTAGTTGCAGGGTTATATGTTGAATTCTCATCATATACCTTTATATTTGTGAGAAAACTGATTCCTCAAGAACCTCTTTACTCTGCAGCAGCAGCATTGTTATATTTCATAAAATTATGTCTTAACTGTCAGACTTGGCAGATGAAGGGGCGTGTGATTTGCTTAGACTTGTTGCATAAATGTTTTTGTATCTATCTATCTATCTAATCAAAATAATAGAGATCATACAAAATGCATGTTATTTTTTTATTAAGTACTGTCCTGAATAGGATATTTTGAATATTTTTATTTTATTTTACATATACATATATTCCACAAGACAAAAAAACAGCTGAATTTATTGAAATGACCCTGTTCAAAAATTTAATCCTGAAAAAAAAACTTAATCCTGTGTGTTGTTCTCTGGATGATCCACGGCTGTTTTTTTGTTTTCTGATGGTTGTTCTTGAGTCCCTTGTTTACGGTGGCCGAGAGAGCTCAACACGCTGCAACTGGAGAAAACACATGTAAATAGAAAAAACACCAGCAAATAAAGAAAACATCTTCATCAATTTGACAACACATGCGCTGCAAACGTTCACAACACACCCAAATACAGAAACATGCTGCAAATACTCAACGCAACAGTACACATACGATCAGGATGTTAAAATAAACAAAAAAAACTCACCTTTCAGGTCATCGACCACACTACTGAAGAAACAATAAGCGGTCCCAGCCATTTTATGAACCATTTTACAATTCTCAGGGGGGCTTGTGTGAAAATGCATTATTATTATTATTATTATTATTATTAATAAATTATTATTAATAAATCATAATTTATTTAATAATTTACTTGATTTTATTATTACGGGATATGACGTGCACTGTGAATCGTTGTCCATCATTTTGTGAGCAATTGCAAAATTACACTGAACAAAATTATAAACGCAACACTTTTGTTTTTGCCCCCATTTTTTATGAGCTGAGCTCAAAGATCTAAGACTTTTTCTATGTACACAAAAGGCCTATTTCTCTCAAATATTGTTCACAGATCTGTCTAAATCTGTGTTAGTGAGCACTTCTCCTTTGCTGAGATAATCCATCCACCTCACAGGTGTGGCATATCAAGATGCTGATTAGACAGCATGATTATTGCACAGGTGTGCCTTAGGCTGGCCACAATAAAAGGCCACTCTAAAATGTGCAGTTTTATCACACAGCACAATGCCACAGATGTCGCAAGTTTTGAGGGAGCATGCAATTGGCATGCTGACTGCAGTAATGTCCACCAGAGCTGTTGCCCGTGAATTGAATGTTCATTTCTCTACCATAAGCCGTCTCCAAAGGCGTTTCAGAGAATTTGGCAGTACATCCAACCGGCCTCACAACCGCAGACCACGTGTAACCACACCAGCCCAGGACCTCCATATCCAGCATCTTCACCTCCAAGATCGTCTGAGACCAGCCACCCGGACAGCTGCTGCAACAATCGGTTTGCATAACCAAAGAATTTCTGCACAAACTGTCAGAAACCGTCTCAGGGAAGCTCATCTGCGTGCTCGTCGTCCTCATCGGGGTCTTGACCTGACTGCAGTTCGTCGTCGTAACCGACTTGAGTGGGCAAATGCTCACATTCGATGGCGTCTGGCACTTTCGAGAGGTGTTCTCTTCACGGATGAATCCCGGTTTCAATGTACAAGGCAGATGGCAGACAGCGTGTATGGCGTCGTGTGGGTGAGCGGTTTGCTGATGTCAATGTTGTGGATCGAGTGGCCCATGGTGGCGGTGGGGTTATGGTATGGGCAGGTGTATGTTATGGACAACGAACACAGGTGCATTTTATTGATGGCATTTTGAATGCACAGAGATAACGTGACAAGATCCTGAGGCCCATTGTTGTGCCATTCATCCACGACCATCACCTCATGTTGCAGCACGATAATGCACGGCCCCATGTTGCAAGGATCTGTACACAATTCCTGGACCAATTCCTGGGATGAGCTGAAAACATCCCAGTTCTTGCATGGCCAGCATACTCACCGGACATGTCACCCATTGAGCATGTTTGGGATGCTCTGGATCGGCGTATACGACAGCGTGTTCCAGTTCCTGACAATATCCAGCAACTTCGCACAGCCATTGAAGAGTGGACCAACATTCCCCAGGCCACAATCAACAACCTGATCAACTCTATGCAAAGGAGATGTGTTGCACTGCGTGAGGCAAATGGTGGTCACACCAGATACTGACTGGTTTTCGGACCCCCCCCAATACAGTAAAACTGCACATTTTAGAGTGGCCTTTTATTGTGGCCAACCTAAGGCACACCTGTGCAATAATCATGCTGTCTAATCAGCATCTTGATATGCCACACCTGTGAGGTGGATGGATTATCTCGGCAAAGGAGAAGTGCTCACTAACACAGATTTAGACAGATTTGTGAACAATATTTGAGAAAATGTGTACATAGAAAAAGTCTTAGATCTTTGAGTTCAGCTCATGAAAAATGGGGGCAAAAACAAAAGTGTTGCGTTTATAATTTTGTTCAGTGTAATTGTAATAGTATTAATTTCATTATAAAGCTTGAGATCGCCAGGCCTTGTTTTGCAGCGCATTTTTGTATTTGTTGTGTTGTGAACTTTTGCAGCGCGTTTCTGTATTTGGTTGTGTTGTAAGTATTTGCAGCGCATGTGATGTTTTCTTAATTTGCTGGTGTTTTTTCTATTTGCATGTGTTTTCTTCAGTTGCAGTGCGTTGAGCTCTCTCGGCCACCATGCTTGTTTGTCTTGAGCAGTTAAACTGACCAACGTTTTTCAGAAAAATCCTCCAGATCCTGCAAATTCTTCAGTTTTCCAGCATCTTTTGCATATTTGAACCCTCTCCAGCAGTGACTGTATGATTTTGAGATCCATCTTTTCACATTGAGGACGACTGAGGGACTCAAACACAACTATTAAAAAAAGGTTGAAACATTCACTGATGCATTAAGAGCTGGGGGGTGAAAACTTTTAAACATTATGAAGATGTCCAAATTTTTCGTTTTGTTACTTTAAATATAATTTTTTCTCATTTAGTACTGCCCTTCAGAAGCAACAGAAGATACTTACATGTTTCCCAGAAGAAAAATTGTCCAATTTACCTTGATCTTCAAATTCAATAAGTTTTCACCCCCGGCTCTAAATGCGTCGTGTTTCCTTCTGGAGCATCAGTGAATGTTTCAACCTTTTTTAATAGTTGTGTTTGAGTCCCTCAATCGTCCTCAGTGTGAAAAGATGGATCTCAAAATCATACAGTCACTGCTGGAGAGGGTTCAAATATGCAAAAGATGCTGGAAAACTGAAGAGTTTGCAGGACCTGGAGGATTTTTCTGAAGAACGTTGGTCAGTTTAACTGCTCAGGACAAACAAGAGACTCATGAACAACCATCACAAAACAAAAAAACAGCTGTGGATCATCCAGGGAACGACACACAGTATTGAGAATCAATGGTTCATAAACTTTTGAACGGTAATTTTAATAAATAAAGCTATTTTTTGTCTTGTGGACTATGTAAACATCTTTTATGTAAAATATCTTATTTAGGACAGCACTAAATAAAAAATAACATGCATTTTGTATGATCTCTCTTATTTAGTTAAAATTATTCACATTTCACAGATTCTGCAAACAGTTCACATACTTTTTCTTGCAACTGTATCTATCTATCTGTCTGTCCCCTCATTTTAACTACATTTCATTGTGGCAGTATTGACACATATTTTGTATATGGCGTGTTACAGTCTGTTTATGTAAGCAAAGCTTCTAATCTAAACCACTAAAATGATATGAAATGTCTTTTGGTCTCCAAGGTAATGAAAATGCGGAGCGCTGCAACACTGCAACGTGGAATTCAAATCTGTGTTTGTGGATGAGTGCTGCTGATCTCCAGTCAGTGTCACGTCCAGCCTAGAGGCCAGAACTGAGTTCCTGCTCCAGTTGTTCCGGGATCCGATTGGAGCGACTCGGATGTGAAAGCGTCTGCAGGAGGGAGGGGTGGAGCTGAGATGTCATTCAGAAGTGCAGAGGGCATGTCCATCATGCAGGCCTTAGCCATGACCGTGGCTGAGATACCTGTGTTCCTGTATTCTACCTTTGGACAGGTACACAGCAGAACACACCTCTGTATATCTGATCATACACCACACAGCTGCTCAATACACACACTACTACTATACATAAACGCTGATACAACAGTGGTCTTGGACTTTATATGGTCAGCTTAGCTAACAAATAAAAGTGGAAAAAATGGGCCTGTTTATCACTCACAATGTCTGAGGGTGTTTGTGAAGGCAAACTTCAGTATTACTACCACCCAAACATCGTTGCTATCTTCTCCTAAAAAAATGTAAATATCTATTTTTTTCTATCCTTTACGGAATTTAAGCAAAAATATGATTTTGAAGGGTCTAAAAAGAGTTGATATATTTTATGCAGAGCTGTAAACTATAAATGAAAGTGACATTTGATGAAGCATAAAATAAAGCATGTAAAATGTGATAATATTGATAGAACTAACATATGATACATTTAAAAAAAAAAAAAAAAAATATGGAACTCCATTTTGAATACAATTGTAGATTTCAACCAGTGTTATTTTAGTATTATTTATATACCATTATAGTATTTTTTTTTTTTTTTTTCTCTTTACATTTTGAAGTAGCTTTTAAAATATTTGAATAATATTTTTGGTCTTCTTTTCAGTTTACACTTTACTAATTTTATTTTGTGCTTTTGTCATTTTTATTGTTTTTTTTTTTGCTTTTTAAAATATTTATATTTAGCTTTAATTTATTTTTATTTCAGTTTTAGTTTTTTTAAGATTTTTTTTGTGATTATTTCACTTAATTGCCAAGGCAACATTTCTAATTTTCATTAAATTTTGTTTAGTTTAGGTTTTTAAGTTTAAGATTTTAAATCTAATAGTTAGATCTTATTTTATTTCAGCTGTATTTCAATTACCGAAAATGGTTTTAGTTTTAGTTAACAATAATAACACTGATTTTAACACATTACACTTAATGAAACAAAGTAAAAATAAAAATTATGAAATTTATGAAAATTTGAATTTATGAAAATATTTATGAAATTATTCTTGGATTGTCATTCCCTTTCCCCTACTTTGCTAAAAAAACTTTTGGATTAAACGGATTATTAATTACAAATAAAACTCTTGCAGTTTGTTGATGTTTTCAGTCATTTTAAGTAGAAAAAAAAATGAATGCAAAGTGAAGATGGCAAATAACTGATTCCCTCATTTTTGACTCGTCTGTCATTCTCTCAGTCTATATTCTCTCAGCTGAAGTTGAGTCCTAGTCTGAAGAAGGTCCTGTTCGCCACGGCGCTGGGCAGCGTCGCTCTGGCACTGACCGCACATCAGTTAAAGAGGCGGGGCAGGAAGAGGAAGCAGGTGCTCGGTAAAGAAGCGCAGAAATCTGTGGGCATCCCAGAACAGCTGCTCCGAACCAGCCGGCCAGCCTCACTCAAGAGAGGTTAGGATGTTCACATATTTTGTCTCAATTTTGCCAGCAAAAATATTACCTGTAAAACCAGAGCTGAACTGTTGTGTGTCTCCGAGCAAATCAAAGTGTTTCGTTTCTGAATGAATTCCGCATTTTGAGCGAATCAATCGTGGTGAACCAATGATTCAATGGCCCATTCATAAAGCGAGTCATTTACTTCATTCCTGAATGTTGAACGAATAAAATGAATGAATGACTCAATGACTTACTCATTTAGACATTTACTGCTACCTACTGGCAGTTTTAGTTTCTTATTTAGAGTATAATTTCATAAAAAAAAAATAAAAAAATCAGATTTCGGGGATTTTGCCCCATGTTTATTTATATTTACTCACCCTCATGTAGCTTCAAACTTGTATGACTTTCTTTCTTTTGTGTAACATAAAAGAAGATATTTTGAAGAATGTTGATAACCAAACTTTTTTGGTCTGTAAATATACAATGATCAGGCACAACATTATGACCGCTCACAGGTGAAGTGAATAACACTGATTATCTCCATCACGGCACCTGTTAGTGGGTGGGATATATTAGGCAGCAAGTGAACATTTTGTCCTCAATGTTGATGTGTTAGAAGCAGGAAAAATGGGCAAGCGTAAGGATTTGAGCGAGTTTGACAAGGGGCAAATTGTGATGGCTAGACGACTGGGTCAGAGCATCTCCAAAACTGCAGCTCTTGTAGGGTGTTCCCGGTCTGCAGTGGTCAGTATCTATCAAAAGTGGTCCAAGGAAGGATCAGTGGTGAACCGGCGACAGGGTCATGGGCGGCCAAGGCTCATTGATGCACGTGGGGAGCGAAGGCTGGCCCGTGTGGTTCGATCAAACAGACGAGCTACTGTAGCTCAAATTGCTCAAGAAGTTAACGCTGGTTCTGATAGAAAGGTGTCAGAATACACAGTGTATCGCAGTTTGTTGCGTATGGGGCTGCATAGCCGCAGACCAGTCAGGTTGCCCATGCTGACCCCTGTCCATTGCCGAAAGCGCCAACAGTGGGCACGTGAGCATCAGAACTGGACCACGGAGCAATGGAAGAAGGTGGCCTGGTCTGATGAATCACGTTTTCTTTTACATCACGTGGATGCCCGGGTGCGTGTGCGTCGCTTACCTGGGGAACACATGACAGCAGGATGCACTATGGGAAGAAGGCAAGCCGGCGGAGGCAGTGTGATGCTTTGGCCAATGTTCTGCTGGGAAACCTTGGGTCCTGCCATTCATGTGGATGTTACTTTGACACGTACCACATACCTAAGCATTGTTGCAGACCATGTACACCCTTTCATGGAAACGGTATTCCCTGGTGGCTGTGGCCTCTTTCAGCAGGATAATGCGCCCTGCCACAAAGCAAAAATGGTCCAGGAATGGTTTGAGGAGCACAACAACGAGTTTGAGTTTTGAGTTGATCTGTGGGATGTGCTGAACAAACAAGTCCGATCCATGGAGACCCCACCTCGCAACTTACAGGACTTAAAGGATCTGCTGCTAACATCTTGGTGCCAGATACCTCAGCACACCTTCAGGGGTCTAGTGGAGTCCATGCCTCGACGGGTCAGGGCTGTTTTGGCAGCAAGAGGGGGACCAACACAATATTAGGAAGGTGGTCATAATGTTATGCCTGATCGGTGTATCTAAATACCAATTCAGTTGCAGCTTCTGGAAATAAAATCATGGCCGTTGTAGCCTAAAAGCTTACGTGTAATAAATTCTATGGTATAAAATCAAATAAAATATTTCTTTCTAAAAGTACTTTTTTGTAATGTCTACTTGATGCTTTTCTCATTTAACACAATAATGACTTTAAATGATCTTTTGGAGTTCATTTCTCAGCCAAATTTGATGTGCGATTAATTTGCAATTAATTCGATAAAAAAATTAATTAAATAGTAAAAATCGCTCGAAAACCCTAATATATGTATATGTTTTTTTTAATGTAACATTTTAGACGAGGCTTCTTGCACCAAATACAGTCGTAATTTATTTTTGTGACCATTTTTATCAGGCTAATTAATTTCTTTTATGATATGTCACATGTAAAATGCTATTTACAAAAAACATGGATCTTTTTTTCCCTTTTCAGGTCCGGTTCCAGGGCGGCAGATGATGAGTCCCAGCACCCGCAGTAATGACACGTTCAGCGGCGTCTCGTCTCTCGCACAAAGCAAACACTCTAGCTCTTCACACAGCATCGCCTCTGTGCGTAAATCTCACCAATACAAGCATTGTCTTCCTGTTTATTTGTCAACAAAACTGCTTTAAAAGGCTTAACTGACTGTTTTTAACTGTTTGGATCTGCCTCAGATGCGAGTCCCCTCCTCTCCCAACCAATCAGTGAACACTGGGATGCCGTGGGAGGCGGAGCCAGTGGCAGAGGAGGCGGGAGTCGGAGAGGATGCCAATGCTGAGAACCTATATCTCATGGGTAATGTAGTTTAGTCTTGTGATCTATTGTATTATCTTCCATACTTCCATACTGCATAATTTGTTACATGCTACACTACTGTTCAAAAGTAAGATTTAAAAAAAATTCAGCAAGGATGCATTAAATAAACTTTTTTAAGAGCGACCCTCTTTGTTTTTATTTTTTTTAGTTGTTGCGACTCATATATAGGCCTACAACCATTTACATTCAAACAAGTCAAGCCAAGCATAAGAATACTTGTATACAGTGGGCCATTTGACTGTATTCTCCATTAAATCACTAGATGGCACAAAAATTCAGCTCAGCACTTTTCCACACAACCGCTTTTGATCCTTGACGCGTTCGCAACATTCTGGAGTAATTTGATCTAGCTATATATGGGACGCACTGGTTAACCGTTAACCAACAAAAAATTTTACCAATTAATTGTTTGCTGCATGCTTCAAAATACACTACAAATATTTATATATTTGTTTATGTTTTTGAGAGAGAAAAAAACAGGTAAGTCACGTATGGGTCGCATTTGATTGCATTCAGAAATAATACCGGTAAATAAAGCGAAATGTTATAATGTACTACAGACATAAACACTACAAACACAGCTATAGGCTATTTTAGTTCCCCTCACTCCACAACAAATCCTTTAAATTTATCGGTATTCAGAACAGATCAAGAATGAAAAAAATATAAGTAGGTTAACTATAAACAAGCCAAAACAAAATCATTTAATGAGAAACTGAAAGTAACCAGCGTTGGGCTCACGTAGCCTAACTCTCTCATTTGAATCCAAATGTTTCCATATTCGTGATGTATTTGGATGCTAAACTATTATTTATTATAGGCTTTGTACTTCACTCGCGTCCCAATATTGATGGAAAAAATCATCCTCTTCACATGCGCAAAAATGTGCTTGGGAACACTGGTCGCAGCGGAGCAATACTCATGCTGAATGGCACGAATTGTACTATTGACTATTTAAACTGAGCTGTGTAACTTTTTATATGTTAGGTTGACTATGAACAGGCTGCGATGTCAAGTTTGCAATGCTGGAATATGTTGTGTGTGCGCTAAGGCGCCGGCGCGATCGAACAGAGGAAATCTAAAATACTAATCTAAAAACCACTGAAATAGATCACAGGTGACAGTAAAGACATTTTACGATTTTTACGTTTAAATTTTTTGACAATAAAGACATTAATAATGTTGCAAAAGATTTCTATTTTAAATAAATGTTGTTATTTTAAACTTTTTATTCATAGTTTCACAAAAATATGAAGCAGCTCAACTGTTTTCAACATTGATAATAATCAGAAATGATTCTTGAGCTCTAAATCATCATATCAGAATGATTTCTGAAGGATCATGTGACACTGAAGACTGGAGTAATGATGCTGAAAATTCAGCTTTGATCACAGGAATAAATTACATTTTAATATATATTCACATAGAAAGCAGTTATTTTAAATTGTAATAATATTTCACAATATTACTGTTTTTTTACTGTATTTCTGATCAAATAAATGCATTCTTGGTGAGCAGAAGAGACTTCCATAAGTGTAGAGATATGTGCAGCTGATGGCGGTCTTCTCTCGTCTCTTCCTTCTGCAGGTATGGAGCTTTTTGAGGAGGCCCTTCGGAAGTGGGAACTGGCTTTAAACATCAGACACAGAGATCCCTCCGGTGCATCTGGCGCTAGCAGTCTCGCCCCGCAAGGATCAGAACTCGTTGAGCGTCATTCTGTAAATATCTCTTATTCTTAAACATCACTACAGAAGGAGCTGCTAAGTAAAAACACCAGGAACCATGTGTTCATCTTACTCTCTTCTTCACTGTGTGATTCCAATTTGATTTTCAGCCTGAACTTCATAATCATCAGTTTGCAGAGAAGCTGGAATCTCTGCTGCACCGAGCCTACCATCTACAGGAAGACTTCGGCAGCACCATCCCACCTGACAGCCTGCTCGCTGATCTGGGTCAGACGCGCACAAACACATGCTTATACAGGGTTGCCAAATGTGTTTTGGGCACTATCTCATGCTCTCACACAATCTCACTCCAAATAAAAAGACAATGCAAAATAAATCTGCTGATAGGATTTTCTGACCATCACAGTATGGGATTAAATTCCCGCTGAAAGTATTGCGGTCACTGATCAAAAAATAATACGTGTGAATAAAAAATTTAAAAACACAAGTAAAAATGTATTGCGCAAACTGAAAAAAATAATGCAAAATGATCAGAATAGCAAACAACGTGGCCATGGATCAAATTATAATAAGCATGAATCAAAACATTAAACACATTAAAAATTATATTGCACAAATCTTAAATTGAAAAGTTTGTGCACCATTCAAATTTCTTTCCACACTTCGATGCAGTAATTTAGACTAAATATGCATTTTAATGCATCTTCATGCAAATGTATTTTATGAAGAGTATCTGTAACCTTAATAAAAATTAATTTTCTATCTATAATTAGTGGTGTAGTGTTTTAAAAATGAGTATAGTGATTTAAAACTGCATTTCTGATTTCCAGCTGTGGACAAACAAGCCGTATGCAGTTTATATTGTAGCGTAGGTTAGGTAACACTTTACACTAGAGCTGCATGATTAATCGTTAAAAGATCCCGATTCAAACACCCAAGCAATCTTATTCCTAAATGACAATGATTCGCTTCTGCCTGTTAAACCTTTGACAAGTACGATCACAGCAGTTCATTCAGATCTGTGTTGGCGCTGCCGCTGATCCAGACAGAGCTGTTGTCATGTTTCGGTATGAAACAGCTTCACAAACAGTCTTTTCAACCACACAGTATCAGCATTTCTGTGTTACAATAATTCATATTATAACGGAAGTACTGGGATAAAAGTTTATAGTTCCGATATAACACTGATGTCTACAGAAGCGATCAAAATAGAACAAATCACCTTTTGAAAGAAACTTGACACTTTAAAGGTGCAGTGTGTAATATTTATGAGGATCTATAGACAGAAATGCAATATAATATACATGACTATGTTTTCAGTGGTGTATAAAGACCATTATGTTTTTATTACCTTAGAATGAGCCATTTCTATCTACATACACCGCGGGTCCCCTTACAGTGAAATCGCCATTTTGCGCCATCATGTTTCTACAGTAGCCCTAAACGGACAAACTGCTCTACAGAGCGCTAGCTACTCTCTGCTGTCTTAGACGACGACATTTTTGTCCTGTGTCGGCCACCGTAGCTTTTCTATGTGCTTCGAAAGGGAGGGATGAGTGGTGGGCGGTTGCAATTCGCAACCTCACCGCTAGATGCTGCTAAATTACACACTGCACCTTTAAATAAAGATTGTATCAATTACATCATTACACAAGTAGGTGGCGACAAGTGACTGTTAAAAAAAAGTATTTGTCATTGAGATTTATTTTTAAATGGTCTGCAGCAATTAACATCGTCAGAACCTTTATTAAATTGTGTTATTTTGTTTAGTTGTCTATTCATAATCGTGATCTCTATTTTAAAAAAAACTAATTTTGATTCTTAATTTCACATTTGTGAACGGTTCATGTCAAATAATGCATTAACTTATGTTAACAAATAAGTCCTTATTGTAAAGTGTTACATAACATATACTGTATATACTTGTGTATGTTTTATAGAATTTATAGAATACATAAAATATTTTAAATTATTTTTGCATTTATTTTTTAATAAATGAACCAGTAAATAATCTGACTCACTAGTGAATTATTTTTAAGGTAATATTTGGTAGCTGTCTAATCAGCATAAATGGTAGGGAAAGTTAATAGGGACCAAATGATCAATCAAAATCTCACTCCAACCAGGCAACCAAAGTTGGCAACCCTGGTTTATGTCACGTGTGCTGTCTGTAGCTTACTTAATGAAGTAGTTTGTGTGCAGAGAGTGAAGGAACGCTGATTCTGCCCACAGTGGGAAGCTCCCACCTGATCCAAGACGACGATGCCACGACAGTCACATCGGACGACTCGTTTTTCTCTGCCGCTGAGGTCAGGACACACACACACACGGGTGTCAACAGACACGTGCAAGTTCTCCTGCATGTAAATGATGTCACTTCCTACTTTGTCTCTATAGTTGTTTGAGGCGTTCTCACTAGAGGACACGTATCATCTGCTGAAGCCGGCAGCTCTGTATGAAGAATCCCTGAGTTTAGTGCGAGATGGAGGCGTGGCCTGCAGATCACTGAGGTAGTGCATACTACACACTGCATGCTGACACCCTAAATATTACATACTGGCACCCTGAAATGTAACTGTATCATCGGCCAGCTCTTTATATAAAGTTGGATATATATGTTCAACTTTATCCGCATGCATACAGAATACTCACGTAAAGCAATATATATATATATATATATATCAAATCTCAACTGCTTGTATAGTTGCAAAATGTAACTGTATTGTCACCCAGCTCTAATTTGCTAAAGGTATGAAGAGATTAGGATATTATAAACATTATCATCATGATTTTCTATAAAGCTGCTTTGAAACAATGTGTATTGTAAAAAATGCTATATAAATACATTTGATTGGACTTTTTTTTTGTCCCTCAGTAACTGTTGAAAATGTTGAATGTTGTTAACAGAAACTGGGAGTATTGATATATTAATTATTTATTCACAACTCGTTTTGTGAAATCAGAAGTTTCAACATTTTCAACAGTTACTGAAGGAGGAAAAAACATATTTTTTAATAGTCTTTTTAAGTCAAGTTTTTATATAGCATTTTTTTTTTTTTTTTTACAGTACACATTGTTTCAAAGCAGCTTTACAAAAAATCATGATGATAATGTTTGTCTTAATTTCTTCAAACCTTTAGGAAATTAGAAGCGATAATACGGTTACATTTTGTGACTATTATTACAACTAATTGAGATTTGATATAGTATACACTAGGGGTGTGACGAGACACTTAGCTCACGAGACGAGACACGAGATTGGGTTCACCAGAACGAGACGAGATTTTTACATAGTATTTTATATAGTATCCTCAATGATGAAATACATGACTAGAAAAATAGTCTGTAGGTGCATTTTGAAATGCTTTAACTAATCAACTTGTAATGAATGTCATTTCAGTTCTACTTTCTGAATATGAATTATCATATGCAGTAAAAGACAACAATACTCAAGCACTGTAAAAGGTTTTGCCACAAACTTAACTGACTGGCTTCTCTCCTGTATGATTGTCTCTTCAGACCTTAGAACCGCACATGATTTATGAGCTTCTACAACTTTTGACCTCCTAACTGAACTCCTTTCCACAAATTGATCATAGATCAAGTGCAAACAATAAGTGTAACCATAATCAAAGTACTATTTCAATATTCAAAGTGCAAATAGATTTTTTTTCTTCAAGCATGATACTGAGCTAAGATATGGTTAACTACACAGCCCAGCCTAAGATAGTTTTCATATTGGGAGATATTCGCATTCCTCAGGGAGCCGCTTTCAAACAGTGGTAACTTATTGAAATTGCGTTTGAATGCGCGCTCGGGTTTACTTTCACTTTCAATTTCGCGATCGTGTGTACTCTGTGAATAGGGAGCGGTGGTGCTGAACGCGCATTTTATAAGATAAGACATTTGTCTGACGCTTCTGTTGCGCAACGAATCCTCCGCCACGGTCCTGTCAGTCTTCTCGTCACTTTTATTTCTATAAAAAGCAAAACGACAGTGGAGGCGTACTTCACCCTCACACTCCGTCATCACAATATGACGCGAGACAGCTTTTCACCTCGACGAGAAATCTCGTCACACTTTAATCTGGTATAAACTTTAAACACCCCTAGTATACACTGATCAGGACCCAAGGTTTCCCAGCAGAACATTGCCCAAAGCATCACACTGCCTCCGCTGGCTTGGCTTGCCTTCTCCCATAGTGCATCCTGGTGCCATGTGTTCCCCAGGTAAGCACGCACGGCCATCCACATGATGTAAAAGAAAAGGTGATTCATCAGACCAAGCCACCTTCTTCCATTTCTCCGTGGTCCAGTTCTGATGCTCACGTGCCCACTGTTGGCGCTTTCGGCGGTGGACAGGGGTCAGCATGGGCACCCTGACTGGTCTGCGGCTATGCAGCCCCATGCGCAACAAACTGCGATGCACTGTGTATTCTGACACCTTTCTATCAGAACCAGCATTAACTTCTTAAACAATTTAAGCTACAGTAGCTCGTCTGTTTGATCGGACCACATGGGTCAGCCTTCACTCCCCACGTGCATCAATGATGCCGGTTCACCACTGTTCCTTCCTTGGGACCACTTTTGATAGATACTGACCACTGCAGACCGGGAACACCCCACAAGAGCTGCAGTTTTGGAGATGCTCTGAGCCAGTCGTCTAGCCATCACAATTTGGCCCTTGTCAAACTCGCTCAAATCCTTACGCTTGCCCATTTTTCCTGCTTCTAACACATCAACTTTGAGGACAAAATGCCTAATATATCCCACCCACTAACAGGTGCCGTGATGAAGAGATAGTCAGTGTTATGCACTTCACCTGTCATAATGTTATGCCTGATCGGTGTATATCACTTCACGTGAGTATTCTGTTTGCATGTGGATAAAGTTGAACATATATATATACAACTTTATATAAAGAGCTGGGCGATACAGTTAATGATTTCTGTTAACAAATTTGAAAACAAGCAGCTTTGTCATAATTACATCAGAGATAGCCTGTAACGGGGCCTTTGAGTCAAAAAGGTTGAGAACTGCTGACCCACACAATACATGCTAATAAATACTAATATCCTAAACCCTCCACTCCATTAGCATTGATTTTAAAGTGAGATGGGACCAAGTGTACTACTGCACATATTGTCCAGATGTTCCCCTCACACATTCTCCTTTGGGATTTGAGGATTTCCATGTTAGCTCAGGGAGCCTGGGCTGATGGGAACACACACTCAATGTCATTTTTGTGCCTCTGTTTTACAGAACTGAACTGCTGGAGTGTTACAGCGATCAGGACTTCCTCGCCAAACTGCACTGCGTTCGACAGGCCTTCCAGGTCAGCACACTCTCACACAAGATTACACACACACACATACACATGGGAACAGGGCTGTTGGTGAGATCTGTGTGTGTTTGTTGTGTCTGTAGGTGCTGCTGCTGGAGGAGACACACAGAATGTTCTTCATGGAAACAGGGAAGCGGATGATATCTGGACTCCTGGCCAAAGCCAGCAAGGTGCTTTTAAAAATAATTTACAAAACTATTCTGTTACAGATAAATTTAAAGCTAGGGTAGGCAATGCATTTCATAAAAACTTTTTGTTATACTGGTTGAAAATCTCTTCACATCCTGATAGCAATCAATAATTAGAAGTGGTCTAAATATTAAAACATGTACATATATCTTAGGTGGAAGTCTCAGGGCCAAAAAATGTTCATTCAGTCATTCCATTTGGTCCGAATGCAATAATAAGGAGGGCCTACATGCCTGTCAACATATGTATTTCCATACCTCATTATCATGCAGATATCACGTCATCAGCGCATCCCATAAGGCTATGCAGAGTTGTAGACAGACGTCAGTCACCGAGAACCGCAAACAAACAGCAGCCGCCTTTTACAGTTCCTCCTGAACCAAAACAACGAACTTATGCTGCGTTCTCGCCATGTCGTAACCGTAATTACGAAATGTCAACCTGTGACGTTCTACGAGTCAGAGCTCTTTAGGGAGGGTGGGATCTTATGCTTTCAAAGCTAGCTTGCTATTGCTAGCCTCTACAAAACTGCACAACCTTGCTCTAAAGACAAGCTATTATGCTTTTTTACATGTTCATGTTCTTTAGTGTTTAATGTTGCTGTTTGAGCCTGAAAAAGATCTGAAAGTTAAAAAGCACAAAGTCCCTCCAGCGGGAGTTCTTCTCTATATCAGTGTCACTGTTTCTGAACTCCCTGAAGTTAGTTAGTAGTGTTGTTAGTAGTGTTGAAACTCGCGGTTATGGTAAAGGGTGGAAAATTTCCCAAACACGCTCGAAGCGCTTGACCAATCATAACACACGAATCCAGCCGACCAATCAGAACACACTGTGCTTTTCAGAAGGAGGGGCTTCATAGAGAGTGCTTCAACAGAGCGTTACTGACAGACTGGGAAGAGAGGAACTGTAACAATGACAAATATGGGAAAAATAATGTGTTTTTGAACATTCAAGCATGAAAACCTGTTCTAGTAGAGTCCAAAAACAAAATCACGACTTTGTAAAAGGGCATAAATGGCCTCTTTAACTGTAATGTGACATTTCTGAATGAAACTGAATATACAGTGGTTGATAATGTATGCAGGACTATATTATTCATGAGAAGTATGGTGTGATATTATTGGTTAATATTATTTTTATTAACCAATTAACAGAAAGGAAAGTTGTTTCAGAGGTGGAGAAAGTTACTACATTTTAATGAAAAATTATATACAATTTTATATAAATTACATATTTGTTTTCTCATAAAATAACATGCATTAATGAATTGTGCACAATAAAACTAGAGACTTAAGGTTTTGTCTTCTGCTCTTGAATGTGTGTGAATGTTTAGAGTCCAAAGGCGTTTCTGGAGAGTTATGATGACATGTTGCAGTACACGCAGAGAGAAGAGACGTGGCCAGTCACCAAGATGGAGCTGGAAGGACGAGGGGTGTGTCCTATTGTCTCTCATTTATCTGTCTCTCTGTTGTTCCTTCTTTTTTGTCAATTTCCATTGGCTAAACAATATTCTGTGTGTTCAAGTTGAACTTCAAGCAGGTATTCTTGACTTGACCCGGTGTTGGTGTTAACTAAAACCTAAACTATTAAAAATAATTTTCATTAATTTAAATAAAGATTAAATGAAAAACTTTAATTTAATTTAGAAAAAAGTTTATTTCTAAAACAAACAAAAATAAATTAAAGCTAAATAGAAATCTTTTGAAAAAAAAAACAAACTAATAAAAATGACAAATTACCAAAACAAACTATAATATAAAAATAAAAGCTAATTCTAAATATTAATATAATACTAAAATAACTTCCTGGCTCTTTGTTTAGACTTACAGAATTTTGACCTTTGACCTTTGATTGTGCTCTAGGTGGTCTGTATGAACTTCTTTGACATTGTGCTGGACTTTATCCTGATGGATGCGTTTGAAGATCTGGAAAGTCCTCCGTCTTCAGTGGTCGCAGTTCTGAGGAACCGATGGCTCTCGGATAGTTTCAAGGAGACGGTATGAAAACGTCCAGACGTATTGGATCTACACAATTGAAAATAAAGGTTTTGTTTAGTTTAGAACCAAAAAGGAGCATGGGATAAATTCTTAAGTGCCACAGAAGAAGTGTTTATTCTCTAGTTCTTCAGGAACCGTCTATGTTCTGGTGCTTTACAGAACACAGAAAACAAAATGCTGATCTGAACAACCTATCATGACCCTTTTTAATTAAGAACCATATTGCAACCTAAAAAGTCGAACATTGGTTCTTGATAAGAACGAGGTTATTTGCTGTCTATACATTTGGATTTTTGAGAGGTTTTCCTTGAAGTTTTTATGGTCTATAATTTCTGTGACTTTGTATTTCTTAATTTCTGTTTTATCTTTCTGTCTCTCTCTGTTTATATAAGGCATTGGCTACAGCCTGTTGGTCTGTCCTAAAAGCCAAAAGGAGACTGCTAATGGTGAGTGTGAAAAACAAAACATCCAGGCTGTGTTCAGATCTGGAAACACATCTGATCTGCATTGCTTGATTTGAGGAATCATATATGTATCTATAGGTGTGTGTGGGATGAGTTTCATATATTCTGATTGTAATAGTATCTCTTGTTTTGTGTTTGTTGCTCAGGTTCCTGATGGTTTCATTGCCCATTTCTATGCCATCTCTGAACATGTGAGTCCAGTTTTGGCTTTTGGGTTTCTGGGCCCCCGACAGCACCTCAGTGAGGTGTGCACCATATTCAAGGTAAGACGTTCTCAGTTTTCTCCACACTCCTCCATTACACCTGAGATAAACCTCCCAGTAATCCAGGAAGAAGTGTAATCCAGATCAGGACATAATCTGATGCTAATCTGATCTCTGTGACACACTGATGTCTGCGATCAGATCACAAACCTTGTCAGTGTGTGTGTGTGTATGTGTGTGTGTGTGTGTGTATATACACTCACCTAAAGGATTATTAGGAACACCATACTAATACTGTGTTTGGCCCCCTTTCGCCTTCAGAACTGCCTTAATTCTACGTGGCATTGATTCAACAAGGTGCTGAAAGCATTCTTTAGAAATGTTGGCCCATATTGATAGGATAGCATCTTGCAGTTGATGGAGATTTGTGGGATGCACATCCAGGGCACGAAGCTCCCGTTCCACCACATCCCAAAGATGCTCTATTGGGTTGAGATCTGGTGACTGTGGGGGCCATTTTAGTACAGTGAACTCATTGTCATGTTCAAGAAACCAATTTGAAATGATTCGAGCTTTGTGACATGGTGCATTATCCTGCTGGAAGTAGCCATCAGAGGATGGGTACATGGTGGTCATAAAGGGATGGACATGGTCAGAAACAATGCTCAGGTAGGCCGTGGCATTTAAACGATGCCCAATTGGCACTAAGGGGCCTAAAGTGTGCCAAGAAAACATCCCCCACACCATTACACCACCACCACCAGCCTGCACAGTGGTAACAAGGCATGATGGATCCATGTTCTCATTCTGTTTACGCCAAATTCTGACTCTACCATCTGAATGTCTCAACAGAAATCGAGACTCATCAGACCAGGCAACATTTTTCCAGTCTTCAACTGTCCAATTTTGGTGAGCTTGTGCAAATTGTAGCCTCTTTTTCCTATTTGTAGTGGAGATGAGTGGTACCCGGTGGGGTCTTCTGCTGTTGTAGCCCATCCGCCTCAAGGTTGTGCGTGTTGTGGCTTCACAAATGCTTTGCTGCATACCTCGGTTGTAACGAGTGGTTATTTTCAAAGTTGCTCTTCTATCAGCTTGAATCAGTCGGCCCATTCTCCTCTGACCTCTAGCATCAACAAGGCATTTTCGCCCACAGGACTGCCGCATACTGGATGTTTTTCCCTTTTCACACCATTCTTTGTAAACTCTAGAAATGGTTGTGCGTGAAAATCCCAGTAACTGAGCAGATTGTGAAATACTCAGACCGGCCCGTCTGGCACCAACAACCATGCCACGCTCAAAATTGCTTAAATCACCTTTCTTTCCCATTCTGACATTCAGTTTGGAGTTCAGGAGATTGTCTTGACCAGGAACACACCCCTAAATGCATTGAAGCAACTGCCATGTGATTGGTTGATTAGATAATTGCATTAATGAGAAATTGAACAGGTGTTCCTAATAATCCTTTAGGTGAGTGTATATATATATATATATATATATATATATATATTATATATGCACGCACGCACGCATACATACAGTTGTTCTTAAAAGTTTACATACCCCTTGCAGAAAATGTGAATAATTTTAACAAAATAAGAGAGATTATACAATATGCATGTTATTTTTTATTTAGTACTGTCCTGAATAAGATATTTTACATAAAAGATGTTTACATATATTCCACAAGACAAAAAAATAGCTGAATTTATAAAAATGACCCTGTTCAAAAGTTTATAAACCATTGATTCTCAATACTGTGTGTCGTTCCCTGGATGATCCACGGCTGTTTTTTTGTTTTCTGATGGTTGTTTATGAGTCTCTTGTTTGTCCTGAGCAGTTAAACTGACCAACGTTCTTCAGAAAAATCCTCCAGGTCCTGCAATTCTTCAGTTTTCCAGCATCTTTTGCATATTTGAACCCTCTCCAGCAGGGACTGTATGATTTTGAGATCCATCTTTTCACACTGAGGACGATTGAGGGACTCAAACACAACTATTAAAAAAGGTTCAAACATTCACTGATGCTCCAGAAGGAAACACGACGCATTAAGAGCCGGGGGTGAAAACTTATTGAATTTGAAGATCAAGGTAAATTGGACTTAATTTGTCTTCCGGGAAACATGTAAGTATCTTCTGTTGCTTCCGAAGGGCAGTACTAAATGAATAAAATTGATATTTAAACAAAATAAGAACAATTTGGACATCTTCATCCTGTTCAAAAGTTTTCACCCCCCACCTCTTAATGCATCATGTTTCCTTCTGGAGCGTCAGTGAATGTTTTAATAGTTGTGTTTGAGTCCCTCAATCGTCCTCAGTGTGAAAAGATGGATCTCAAAATCATACAGTCACTGCTGGAAAGGGTTCAAATATGCAAAAGATGCTGGAAAACTGAAGAATTTTCAGTCTTAACAGTGTTAAGAATCAATGGTTCATCAACATTTTACTAAATTCAGCTGTTTTGTTGTCTTGTGGACTATATGTAAACATCTTTTATGTAAAATATCTTATTCAGGACAGTACCAAATAAAAAAAAACATGCATTTTGTATGATCTCTCTTATTTTGATAAAATTATTCACATTTTCACAGATTCTGCAAGGGGTGTGTAAACTTTTGAGCAAGACTGTATATTAAAACTAAACAATCTGAATGTCATTGCGTTAGATAATTATCAAAACAAGTGTCATTTATTGTACATTTAACATTCGAAACATTTCACTAAAATAAGTTTGTCTGGTTGGAAACAACAGTGTTGAACATGAATACAGTCAGTATTGTGTCAGTGGAATATGCTGATGTACACCTGTGGTTCCTCTGCTAGGACTCAGTTGTGAACTTGAGGAGAACTGGCTTCATATATCCACTAAAAATCACCAAAACACCAGTCGATTCGATTCAACACACATTGACCCTTCAAACATGATGAAGTCAAGTTATATCTAAATCCATTTCACATTCTCCTTTGATCTCCACAGCAACAGATCGTGCAGTATCTGAAGGACATGTTCGACCATGATAAGGTGCGTTTCACGTCCGTCCCGTCTCTGGCCGAAGACATCCTCAGTCTGTCCCACAGACGGGCGGATATCCTGGTGGGTTACCTGGGCATTGACAGTCTACCTGATACCAATGGAGCTCTACCCAAGAGCCCTTGCCAAGCCAACAACGAGCATCCGGACGCCAGTGGGCCACAAGACTGAGGTGCAGAATGATTGATGACCTAGTCTAGTTTTGAAAGAGGCCAGGTCCTAGGTCTCATGTAGCTATTTGTCACCGCCGACCAATCAACATGACTGTAAACTGCACTTGTTTAAAAGACGTTACTGCTACAGTCCCGTTTCATTGAATATTTAGAGAGATAAACCACTACCGACTCATCTGAGGTCAACCGAGGCCTTTTCTTGCAAATTTTCGTTTGCCATCGATTATCCAGCGCTGCTATCTAGACTCCTTAGTTTTAAGAACCGGGATTCGCCCAGATTGACGAATGCTTTGGAAACGGATTCTTTCTGAAATCATCGAAGAACTCACCATGATCTGAAGGAACTGAATAAAAACCATCTTTTAGCCAAACGTGCAGCCTCGTTTTGAGTTGCAGATCTTCTGAATCAAACCCACAGCATATCAACTGATGCCTCTTTCGTCAAAAAACTAGCTTTTGTTTGTTTTACAGGTCGGTTTGCAGATTGTTGTGTGATTTTTATAAGCGTGCGTTGTTGAGCGTTTATGCTTGTGCCAATGGCCAAATAAAGTCTTGCACTGAACACAATGAAGAGGGAGAATCGAGACTTTACCGTAAGTCTGTCAGCACATTTTAGATGTGAAGGCAGTTTGAGAGATTTCAAAGAGAGACTCACACAGGAAGTGCGTCATTATAACAGGATGTAGCGGTCCAGATCACATTAGCTGAGCTCACTTGTGTCCTCTGAGAGTTGCTGTAGCCCTTGTGGTTTATTCTAACCCTCACAGTATATCAGTCACAGTGTTCATCAGAGCATAATCCTCAGATAGGTGTTGGTGTGTTATATTTCATCATACTTCATTCTTGATTTGTCCGTCAATATTCAGGCTTGCTCATGGACTAAAATTGCTGATTATCTACTTTTCTATTATATAGATAGATATTCATTATGTATTATAAATTTAATACAGCAGTGGTAATGGGTCAAATAAGTCAATTGTAGAGCTGTCACTATTAGGTGAGTAGGAATGATTGACTTCATATATGTGGCAAAGAAATGTGCTTTATTTAGTTTCTTTAGTGAGTTCAAGCCTTCAAGCTCCGGTTGTTAAACACTATGAACTGCATCTGTGCCATCATGATAATTTCACTGATTACTTTATTTTGTGAAAACAAACAAAAAGATGCATTGACACTTATTTGTTTACAGTTGAAGTGAATGGGGGAAATGACCTCATAGACTTCAATTGAACGGGATTTTTTGTGTGTTTTTGAGGGACATATACTATTTAATTAAGTATAAAATATATACACACACATACTACTGGTTAAAAGTTTGGAAACATTAAGGTTTTTTAATGTTTTTGAAAGTTAATGTTTTTTAATCTCGCCAAGGCTGAATTTATTTGATCGAAAATACAGTAAAAACAGTAATACTGTGAAATATTATTACAATTTAAATGAACTGGTTTCTGTTGTAATGTATTGTAAAGTGTAATTTATTCCTGTGATCAAAGCTGAATTTTCAGCATCGTTACTCCAGTCTTCAGTGTCACATGATCCTTCAGAAATCATTCTGATTATCAGTGTTGAAAACAGTTTTAGCTGCTTAATTTATTTTAAAAATCATAATACACTGCCATTCAAAAGTTACTTTTAAAAGTAAAAATACTTAATACTTTTATTTAGCAAAGGCACACTAAATTGATCAAAAAGACAGTAAAGACATTTATGAAATTAATAAATATTAATATATAAATATAAATAAACTTTCTATTCAAGAATGCTGAAAGAAATCACAGTTTCCACAAAAATATGAAGCAGCACAACTGTTTTAACATTGATAATAATAATGTTTCTTTAGCACAAATCCTCATATCAGAATGATTTCTGAAGGATCATGTGACACTGAAGACTGGAGTAATGATGCTGAAAATTCAGCTTTGATCACAGGAATAAATTACATTTGAGCATATATAAGTGTGTACTGTGTATAATTATTATGTATATATAAATACACACTCATTCATGAATATATTTATGAAGAAATTGTTATATTTATATATACATAATAATTATACACAGTACACACTTATATTTGAACAGTAGTATGTATATATATGTGTGTGTATATATATGTATATGTGTATATATATGTATATATGTGTGTGTATATATATATATATATATATATATATATATATATAATATACATAGACATACATACATACATACATACATACTACTGGTCAAAAGTTCACAATTAATCGTTTGACAGCACTAATTACAACAGAAACCAGTTAATTTAAATTGTAATAATATTTCATAGTATTACTGTTTTTATTGTGTTTTTGATGCAGCCTTGATTAGTTGAAAAGACTACTTTCAAAAACATTTGAAACGTTTGACAGGTACTGTATATAATTATTTTCTGTGGCAATGGCACAGATGCGGTCGATAGTTCAAATTGTATTCAACCCATGTTAAAATCTGTTTAAAACAAACAACAAAACCCAATTGCTAACATCCAGCAGGTCTTTTGATTGGTCTGTCATAATATGGTAATAAATTTGACCTGCAATAATGTATAATATCGCCATGCTAATTAAAGTGTTAATAATTTTAGAAAATAAGGCCAGTTCTGGTCATTTTAAAAGGAATGCTCATGAAATGTCTAAAACAATCATCAAAGTCACTGAGCCTTGACCAAACTTGACCATGTCCCGTAAGTGTGAACCGGAGGCATTTGAGAAATTAGATATTACAATCGTTAGTGTTTCTTTTGTCCTCGGATTGACCATTTAAAACTGGCCCCGCCAGTGTTGGGTGTATTGCACTTTATATGTCAAAAAAAGAGATACAGATGTTAATTTTCTCTATTTTTATCAAAATATACAGTTGTTAACTTGATTTATATGTAGTGTATTTGTTTTGCTTTTGAATTTAATCTTGTTGGACAGATGTATAATTTATATGAAAAGGTATTTAAAATGGAAAGGTGCAAATGTGAAAGGATATGGGTTTGTTTCTAATTTAAAAAAGCGAAAAAATTTCTATATAGCATAAAAGAAGACTTTGAATGATATACTTGAGCACCAGTCAGAATCCGGGTTATGAGTGATTGGTTGTCTTGTGCCTCTGTTTTTATTGATATATTCTTCTTTGTCTTTATTAAATACATGCATGCACTCATGCTATTAGATCTCTGCACTGCTTAAAATAAAATCATACTTTTTTGTGACCCAAAACCTTTTGCACCAACTTAGATGCAAAGATATAATTCTTGCCAAACACATCTTTATTCCTCTGAATGATATTAATTATTGTTAATTGGATAACCAAGATTGTGCACCTGAAATTTCACTGTCAAAAACTAAAGATTAATTTTATTTTATTTTCATGTTTGGAAGACACAGTGCAGCAAAACCAGACTGAAGGTATAAGTGAGATGGTAAATGTTTGATTTCATATCATTCCAAGGGGTTTTGATTAATAAACTTTCCAACACACTGTTTGATCTGCTCGAGTTTTGCGAGAAGACATCATGAAATTATGTTTTGACCTGCGCTGCTACATCTTTTTACTTGCTAAAGCTCTGAAACAGTCACTCGTGTCTGTGTCCCATTTTGGAAGCATCGGCCCTTTTAAAGATTATTGATATTTGATTTGATTATTAAAGATTCACCAGTGTGCTAAAAGAGTTACTGGCTGACAGTAACAGATGCTCTGATTTTTATATTAAGTTATGGTACAGTTCCTGATTGCTGCAATAGATGTGCTGTTTCTCATACAATAAGTGAATCAAAACAAAGCGCCAAGTAGAAGAAAAATGACGGTGTCTATATGGAATTGTATGGGAATGTTTTCATTGAATCGGGATGTTATTTCCCTTCACAGCTGCTGTATTCTGCACCCACATAATTCACTGAACAATAATGTTTTATGTCTAAAATTGTGTTAGAATTGTGACTAATGATGGCCAAAGAGGACGGACCGGGGTGGTGGAAACAACTCGTGTTTTTATTTCCCTGAAACTTTTCTTGGTGTGTGTATTTGTGTTCTTCAAATGCCTTTTTGTTCTTACAAATTAATGGTTTCAATCATTGTATTGGTTTATTATTGAAAACTGTATTGTCATTTTGCCTTCCCTAGCCAACATAAAGTCTTTCTTTTTTTCTATCTGTCTTTAAAACGTGTCATTACTGACAATTCATATCTCCTACTGGAACAGTGCTAACTAGAAGAAACCTAGGTGACCTTTGACACAATGCTTTTTAAACCTTTATTTTAAAAATGTATTTGTGCCTGCTCAAAGCATTTCTAAGTAGTCTTTGAGCATTGCTGCAATATTTTGGGTAACATTTGAATTAACCATAAGGTTGCTATTTGCAATACAAGGACTACAACCGTTGTCCAATCCCTTAAACATGGTAAACTCACATCCTTGTGGTATTTAGCAACTTCAAAATTTACGTTTGAGTTATGACTGTGTACTTTGTGGATGTTGAATAAAATGTGAAAGTTTCAAGTAATGATAACCACAGACCTTATTTTATTCAAATACAAAACCAATATTAAAATAAAAACCCATACAAAAAAATCCTGAGGTAATACCAGTGACTTGACTAAACAAATTTTGATTATTTCCATGTTAAAATTAAGTATTTGACTTCAAGTGGATTATTTATATATATATATATATATATATATATAATTTTTAAATATATTTATTTATATATTTATTTATTTTTATATATATTTAATTTTTATATATTTATATATATTTTAATATATTTTTTAATATATTTATTTATTTTTATATATATTTATTTTTTATATATATTTATTATGTTTATATTTTTTATGTTTATATTTATTTTTTTGTTTATATTTATTTTATGTTTATATATATTTATTTATATATATATATATTTATTTTTTATGTTTATATTTATTTTTATATATATTTATGTATATATTTATTTTTATATATTTTTAATATATTTCATTTTATATATATATATATATATATATATATAAAACTATATATATATATTTGAATTGTGAAAGTTTTTCAACACGTATGTAATGGCCGGAGTGAGTGTGTGGCGTAGTATGCCATTGCCTTCACATACTACGGTAGTTGATATCAATTGAAGAGAATCTCCCCATTCACTTAATTTTGCTTCTTTCATTTGAATAAATCCGATTTTTATTTGTCCAGTCAAACGTCCTCGGATTGGCCCATCCTCTTAACACACGCCTCTGATTGGACGGCTGTTCCCGTGCAGATTTTTTTCCTTTGAGAATGCGTTTGGTGAATGGCCGCTCGTCGTAGCAGCGTCCGGTGAATCTGATTGGTTGAATGCGTCGGGGCGTTTCATTCTGATTGGTCGACGACCGATGCCCGGTGTCCGGGTAAGATGGCGTCGGAAGAGCAGTGCTCGGCACCACCTCGATGGCGGTCGATATCCTTAACCCACGTAGAGTATCCAGCTGGTAAGAGCATTTTTAAATCGTTGTTCTCCCCGCAAAGCCGTTCATGTTATCATACGCCATTTTATTCACGCCGCGACTTCTGTGGAACATCGAGCAGCTGAATGGACACGGCCAGGGCTGGGTTGCCAAATAGTGAGCTCGCATTCTTCGCTCTGCAGGGAACGGAACGCCTGCTGCCAAATAGTGCGCTTGTTTAGTGCGCATGCGCTGTGGTCCTGTACGCTCACTAGTACACCACACTGGGAGACCCTTATTCAGTTTCTCAGTAATATTTACGGTTTATTAATACAACTTTAATCTAATTCAAGGTTAAATGGATAACCCAGTGATCAGTACTAGCATTATAGTCAGGTGACTGCGTCTAATGCAAGCACATAAAACCCAACTGCTCATGTAAGTTTCTGGAAAGACTCGTGGCTCTGTTGGGTTAATCCAGTTCATTCCCGGTTGCATCACACCCTTTCTGGGTCCCGTCTTGTGTGAGGGTCTCCCTGGGTTTGGAAATATATAAACTGACCCCAAAACGCTGGAACATGTCAAAGGAAGTCGAAAATGTACTATGCTAATGCAAAACACAGAGAAATGATGCGGAACATGAATAAAACCACGAACATCTTCCGTGTTTTAAACTCCTGTTACATAGTTTGATATGTTTGTATATTAAATTGTCATGCATGCATGGTGCATGAGATGATAAAACGTGCCACGAGATAAAACAAGACTAAATGTGCAGGCTAATGCAATGTAACAATATAAAAATGCAATGTTTTATATATATATATATATATATATATATATATATATATATATATAAATTTGTGAACAATTCTCACTTAAAATCCTGTTAAGCCATTATTTCTTAATATTTCGGTATAATAATTCCTATAATAGACTATTGATAATGTCTTATTAATGCAAGAATAATCTAAAAGTGAATGAAACAAATAATACAGTTTAATATATTAATGTACAGTTTAATGTATCTAGCACAAAGTTGAATAACTATGTAATGCCCTGCTAAATAATCTATACGTTTATTAAGAAGACATTTACATAACAATGTTTTGGCATTAAAGTAGCGACAGTACAAAGTTTCATATTGTGACACATCCGAGAGTAACAGATTATTGTAAAAGAAAAAAAAAGTATGACGGGGACTTGCTTCTATGCATCGATTGTTCATTGGATGTTGAGATATAGATATGCAGTTGTTCACCCAAAAACAAAAATTCTGTCATCATTTATTCACCCTCATGTCGTTCCAAACCCGTAAGACTTTTGTTCATCTTCAAAACACAAAAGAAGAAATTTGATAAAATCTGAGAGCTTTCTGTCCCTCCACTTTGATGCTTCAAACTGTTCATAAAGAGATCGTAAAATTAATCCATATGAATCGAGCAGTTTAGTCCAAATTTTCTGAAGAGATACGATCGCTTTATATATCACCCGTAGGTTTCTGAAGAGCATTTTTGAAACCTAAAGTGGGCCGTCGCCATCTTGGCAGCGCGTCATTGCGCATCACTCCTGGATAACTGAAAATGGGCAAAGTGGCGGAACGTGGGTGGAGCTGAGGTGCCTGGTTGCTGAAACCATGCCCACCTAGCTCGACCATAGTGGCAATCCACCCGTCACTCAAGTGGCCACGCCCTTAATTATGCAGAACTTTAAGGCTTAATATAATTTAAACGGATGAGTTATAAAAAAATGCACCCCCCTCACAGTTGTCATGAAGGGCAAAATTAGCCATATAGACCAAAACCACTTTTTGTACCAGGCTGTAAACATATTTTTTTCTGCTGTAAAGTTGGGCATTTTAACATGGGTGAGATACAGATTTGACTCCCTATTGGAGCCTGTCTCTAGCGGCCAGTCGATGAATTGCAGTTTAAGTCACTTCCGTGTTGGCTTCAAGAGATGAAGCCATGATGACAAGGACTTTTCAGCAAAGGGTAAATGGATTTCCAGCACCGAAATTCCCTTGCAGTAGCTCTGTTACTAGATTTATTTATGGAGAAGCCAAAAAAAAAAAAAAAAAAACACAGTTTGGCTTAGCTTTCAATGTCGTAACGGAAAGGGTGAAGCTGATTGGTTGGTTCTTGTCACGTGACCTGAGGTGCGCTTGCGGCATTCTGAAAAGTTGGGAAGTTTTTCATCTCTCTGCGGTGCCCTCTATTGTGCGCACTTTTCACGCGTCTACATTTAAAATAACAAACTTGAGTGTAAACGGTCACTTAATACAGAAGTCCTGTGTATGTCACCAGAAAGAAGTGTATCGCTTTCACTGGAAAATCCAGATATGACGTTTTAAATAAGCATTGAGGTCAAAATGGAAGTTTGGAAGCGTGGGGAAAAATTAAACTTATGCACGCATGGATGAATTATTTACAATAAGGTCAATAACATGTATTTAGTTGGCTGAAATTTCATTTTATGTCGACTTTAATAGTGTTACAGCTATTATAAAGCATAAATCTTGAGTATTTAGTTTAGTTGAGTACTGTCCAGTTTTCATTTTATCAGCTCTGAAATAAACATTTTAATCCAAGTGTGTGTAAATATGTCTAACTTTTGGTTTAATGCCGAGTAGTAAGGCAGTACACTATTCTGAACCGTTTGTTTTGACTGGTTCAGAAGGAGTCGTCTAAATTCCAGTTTGTTTGTTCAGGTGATCTGACGGGGCAGGTATTGGCCTGCATGAGCCTGCTGCCCATAGCAATCCTCGTCGGATTCGTCACTCTGATCGTCTTTAAGAGAGAACTACATACGGTAAGTCACATGATGTCACAAAACAGCAGGGCATTGGTTCAAATCCCAAGCCACATAGGTAGTCATTACCCCCCCCCCCCCAGCAAATGTCAAAATTTGATTGATGACGAACTTTGACCTCTTGTCTTTGTTGTTGGTGACCTCTGACCCTCCCCTATGCGATCACCTTTGACCTCTTGTCTTTGATGTTGGTGACCTCTGACCCTCCCCTATGCGATCACCTTTGACCTTGAGTATCCTCCGGGGATCGATATGACCTATGACCATTGCATATTTGAAATAGCAATGTTGGCTTATGACCTCTGGTTGCCTTCTGGGTGATCAATATGAAGATGGATCATTTTGTACTTTGACACGGCTATTTGAAGGGTCGAGGGTCACATCCGCAGAGCACTTGTGCTGGCTTCCACATTCCATCTCAGGGCATTCTGTGGGGATCTCCTCTAAATCTAAAGCCGCGTTTCCACCGCAGGAACTTTCCCCAGGAACTAGGGACTTTGGGGTGGTACTCGGTGTGTTTCGACCGCAGGAACCGGGGTCTAATTAAAGTTCCGGGTAAAGATTTCCCCCTCAAAACGGCCCTGTTCGCGAAGTAGTACTTTTTCAAAGTTCAGGAACTTTCGGGGGTGGGACTTGGGCGCTGAACATGCTGATTGGTTGAGCTCACCCAGCATTTTATTTCAACCTAAAAGTCAGTTGCGGTGCGCGCAGTAAGAGTTGTTGGCTATTCGAATCAACAATGAAGTTTAAAAAATACGACCGATGGACCGACAACGAGGTTCAGGCTTTATTAAGTGTATTTGCGAAAGACGAAATCCAGTGGGCTCTGGAAAGTCGTGTGCAGTCCTACGTCACCGGACTAATCTTCACAGTACTTTAGACTGCGATGGAAACGCAGACAGCAACAGGTCTGGGGGAAAAAAAAAGGTCCTGGGACAAATTGTTCAGGGTAATTTCGGTGGAAACAGGGCTTAAATCTAGTTTAAGGGAAAGGTTTTTATCAGACCAAGGGGTACTGTGGATCAGATTGTTCACTCACACACACACACACACACACACACACACACACACACACACACACACACACACACACACACACACACACACACCTTTGGCTCTGGAAAAAGATATTGTATACAGCTCTGGAAAAAATTAAGAGACCTCTTAACATTGAGAAATCAATGTTAATTTTTTACTGACTGTTTTAAGACGCACATGTTACACAGATGTGGTGAATGTCCTATTGTGCATTGCTACATGTAGTGCAAATGCAGAATGTCCTATTATAGAAATCAATGTTAAGTGGTCTCTTAATTTTTTTATAATAGGACATTCTGCATTTGCACTACATGTAGCAATGCACAATAGGACATTCAACACATCTGTGTAGCATGTGCATCTTAAAACAGTCAATATTGATTCCTGAATTACAATTGCCCGGCATCCATGTCCCCTACGGGCAACCCTCTATGCACACCTTGGCAATAGAATAGCCATTGGCTAGTAATTTTTTTTTTTTGTTACTTGCCAGACTGATATACTATTTTGGTAACCATGTATGAATGCATATTTGTCATTTTAACTGAACTTAGGACTGGTGGTGGTGCTTAAGATATTGTTGGTCATTTCAGTGTTTCTGTAAAAAAAAAAAAAAGATAATAGTAATAGATAATAGTAATTATTATTAAAAGATAGTAATAGCGATAATAATTATACTACTGCTAACTCTTCTACTAATAACAATATACAATGCACTAAGGGTTGATGAGCTGCTGGGTTCATGAATATTAATCACGTTGTCAGCGTTCACTCGAACTGATTTGCTGAAATAAAAAAAAAAAGGGACGGTAATAGATGAGCGCCAGCCAATGAGATTGCCGTTTGCGAATTAGTTCCGCCCACTACCGGAGAAACCAGCATATCTTCTGCTTGTTCTTAAAAGCTGAATAATTCCAAATTAACTTTGTTATTTTGACAGGAAAATGCAACAAAGAATATCGTTTACATGTAGCGCATCGATTCTGCGTGGTATGTAAGACTCTCTCTCTTTGCGTGTGTGTGTGAGAAACACAGCTAGCGCTCTCAGCAAAGCGACGGCGAGTCGTGCGCCTTCACACTAGAGTTTACGGTACGTCAAATACAGGTACGCTCGCATCCGTTGAGTTGAATTGAAACAGTACAGATCGCTTGACGGAGAGCGAAACTCTCAAGTGCTCAGTCAAGAGTGTTCAGCGAGTGAAAATATATCTTTGCTAAACTTATACTTAGCCTCTAACACTGGAGAGTAAAATCTAAGAATTTATTAGCCAATGGCTAATGATGGTAGACATTATTTAGTCGCCCAGAGTTAAGATTTTGTCGCATATGCGAGTGATTTACTCGCATTGTAGAGGGTTTCCTATGGGTGAGTGATGTTACGGGTAGCCGACACTGTAATTCAGGCATCAATACTGCCTTGTTTGAAAACGCACAGATGTGGAGAGTCTCTTATTGTGCATTTTAAAATGAGCTAAGCATTAGGCTTAGTTCATCCTGGTAGTTCCACCCCCTCTGTCTCAGAGACTGTCAGGCATTACCGCAAGAAGCACTTTTTATATTTTACAATTCATTCATGACATATAAAAAGAGATACTACTTCAGCTCGCTGAAAAAAGATATTTCTTAGTTTCTTCTATATTAATTTAGTTAAAACTATAACGGTTTAAATTGTTTAAATAACTTTTAGTAAGATGTTTATTATTATAAAGTGATTTCGATATTTCAAATGGATATAGGTCATATCGATCCCCGGAGGATACCCAAGGTCAAAGGTGATCGCACAGGGGAGGGTAAGAGGTCAGAGGTCACCAACATCAAAGACAAGAGGTCAGAGGTCGTCATCAATCAAATTTTGACATTTGCTGGGGGGTAATGACTACTCACATACCACCATGTTCTCCATTATGCTTCTTATCCCTTGTGTGTGTTCTTTCTCTCTCTCAGATCTCTTTTTTTGGTGGTTTGATCATGAATGAGGGGCTAAACTGGCTGCTCAAACACATTGTACAGGAGCCTCGACCATGTGGGGGTAAGTTGCGTCAGCGTGTTGTTTGTTTAAACATACCGAACCACATCAGTTTAATGAACATCTTAAGTCTCTTAGATCTTAGCATCTGGGTACCATGAAAACTAAATGTTATAACGTTTTTTCCCTCTTCGACATATAAACTAATTCTCACTATGTATCATACTATATGAGTGTCATGTTTCATTCATCAGGCTGTTATGGCTCAACAAAAAAACACACACAAACTTTATTTTAGATTTTCATAATTTGTCTGAAGGATAAAAGTTTCCATTTAAAAAAAATATTTTTTCTGATTATTGTTTCATATGTCAGGCTTTACACAAGGTCAGTACAGAAAGATCTGGTGATTTTAATGCAAAGTTATCCGCAGAACAGTCACAATCTACCTGGAGTATGTTTGAAAGACAATCAGAGTTTAGTTTGAGGCTGTGTGTTCTGTATGTAGACTCCCATGCCATAAAACGGCATATAAAAACAAAACAAACTGTGCTTAATTGATTTACATGTCGGCCAGACAGTCTGAGTAGGCGGTTCTTGGACAGAATAGTCTGAAAAACTGGACCAGACTTTATGCCAATAGACACAAGTCTGACTATATAAGACCGTGCTCAAAGACACAATGGGTAGTTAATGGACCAACCCTTGGGCTTCACCTGCAACCTTTTCACGTGAATAATAATCATGTTAGCAACTTAGGCGATACAATGACAGACACTCATGGACTTTCTGAATCTTTTTTGTAAATAAATGTGCGTGTGCCACTCAAACCAGCAACAAATAAAGGAACAAACGACCATCTAAATCAGACTGTACTTTGCTGTTTGGTGAACGTGCAACATCAAACCACATTTACAGTATCAAAACGACGTGTCAGAGGTGAATATGTGTTATAAAGCGTTTTAGGTTTCTTCTCATCATGTAAGTGCATGTTATCACTTCGAGAAAACCAATGAAACAACACAGAAAATAAAATATTTTCAGATTGCTGTGCTATATACCAAATATAATGCTGAAAATAATGCTAAATTATGTTAAATATGGTCTGAAAAATCTACAGAGAGGTTTGGGAATTTGAGTCTGGAAAAGTTTGGAATTTTGACGTTTCCAGTAAAAATCTAAACATTCTAAAATAGATGTTTGTTTTAAATGCAAAACTGCATGAATTAGTTTTAAAACAATTCAAATATTAGCAATGTAATGTGACACATTACAACAGAAACGTATCTCAGAGAGCTATAAAATGAGCTACAAACAAAACAGAATATTTATTCAGTCAAATCATGCACATTCATTTTTCATTGAACAAAGACTTTCAAAATTGATCGGATAAACAAATGAGCAGATTATCATAAGGCCTCCTACTTCTTATCATACAAGTTCATCTTCATCCAGCTTGGTCTTCCTCAACATCCCATAATATGCCCACCTGACATGCATAAACATTTTTATCTGACTCCCTAAACTCTCCCCGGCCGAACTGACCTTGACTGCAGAAAGAGGCATTATTCCCAAGTTGCTTCTCACAGCTTCGGTTGAAACATCAGAGAGAGAGAGAAAAATTAAATCAATTTGTAATATATCTGAGTCTTCTCCCAAGTGTGTGACAGAAAGAGTGGCCAATGATCAGTAGTAAAATAAAAAGGTAACATATCTCCATGCTTATCAATCAAAATCTAGCCCTTACATGTACGGCATGACCAGCTTGAAACCTTCAGTTCGTCCCCTTACACTCCTAAACAGTTAACACTCTTTTGGAACAATTACTTTTGTCCTCCTTCCCTAATCCCTCTGTCAAATACATAATATATCAATACATACAAATACTGGTTTTACACACACATATGTCTATATGTCAAAAACAAATGATATTTTGAAAATAATATTCCTCTTTTACCATTCAGTGAGGTTTAGCGATATCAGCCACATGCACTTTACCTAGTTCATATTTTGGAAGTCTTATAACAAAAGCTCCTGCAATCTTGTTTTTGTTAACAGTAGGCATTCACATATGAAAATAACATGCATAATACATGCTTTGTTCTGTTCAAAGGACACATTCAATCAGACAACATATTGTTATTGTATCTCAGGACTATTAATACTAGTAATGGGATCTAGGTTGCGGTTGTGACCGTGACAGTGCTATTTTAATATCATTTATATGCTATTATAGTTTTTGTTGATATTTTAGTTTGGATTTAATTTGTATGTTTTCTGTTTTCACTTTAATTTTAGCTAAAATTTTTGTCATTTTTATTAGCTTTTTGTTTTTATTAAATGTCTATAAAGTTTTAGCATATTTAGTTTTAGTACTTCAAGTTAAACTAAATAACTGGCGGAAATAAAACCAGCTTTAAGTGTTTTTTAATATTTTGTTTTATTATGTTTAACATTTTAAAATGTTGTTTTTAATGGTTTTAGTTAACGATATTAGCCCTGGTTTGTGACTGAGTATCTTATAGCTATTCTCATTTTTGTGTTACTATAAATGCAGGGTTGTTTGACCTAACTAGTTGTTTGACAAGTTGGTGCATAACTAGTACCCAGCTAGTCGATTACTTGTGCACGTGCCTAATGTTTTGTGAGTTACTGAATTGTCTGTCTGTCTGTCTTATTAACAGGTCACAGCTCAGTCACAACAGAGTACGGGATGCCTTCCAGTCACTCTCAGTTCATCTGGTTTTTTGTTGTATACTTTTTTCTTTTTCTTTATTTAAGGTAAGGCATTCTAATTTTTATTCATGACATTTTACTAAAATGAAAAAGAAAAGTATTAGCAAGAAAAAGAGAAGCACCCATTACTAGAAAAACACTACTGTTAAAAAGTTTGGGATCTGCGAGATCTTTCTCTTCTGCTCACCGAAGCTGCATTTATTTTAAAAATACAATAAAAACAGTAATATTGTGAAATATTATTACATTTTAAATATATATTAAAATGTAATGTATTCCTGTTCCTATTCAGAGCTGAATTTTCAGCATCATTACTCCAGTCTTCAGTGTCACATGATCCTTCAGAAATCATTGTGTGTGTGTGTGTGTGTGTAAAATATATATATATATACACATACATACATATACATACATACATACAGCTATGGAAAAAATTAAGAGACCACTTAACATTGATTTTTTTCCAGAGCTGTATATATAGAGCTTGACATTAACACCCGCCAACCCGCCATTTGCGGGTAGATTTCAGCTGTGGCGTGGAATAGTCACTCCCACTGGCCACTTTGGCGGGTTGAACTTTATTGTAGTCTTCTCAAAGCCGGGCACCTGTTATAATCGCATTGTGCATTATAACCAAACTTACGCGATTCTTTTGTTTATGAATGCAATTTTTAATAATCAGAGGCGTTCAGATTAGATTGCTCTTACTCACTGAAATCTGCTCTCTCATCATAAACAAAGCAGAGATGTACGTGCGATGCACGCAGGAGATTCATTCATCATACAGTGATTGACTGTTTTTGTTCTATTTCAGCAGCAAAAATAGTTTCAAACAAAGATCACAGCAGAACCATAGCGCATCTGATGTGACCGGCATAAAGTTGGCTTGACGTTCGATATTCGCAAATTTAGGGACCGTCTCTAAAGTTACATACGACATTGGTATACACGTTTCTAACTTCAATAGTATTTGAAAAGAATGACTTACAGTCATAAAACTGAATGTAAAGTGTACATCTAGATGTCAGGTATGATGCACACCTTTTGGATTTTTGATATATATATATAAAAAAAAAACGGTCAAATCACATGAAAATATGGATATGCATTTCACTGTATGGGCTCATACACAAAATATACTGGATTTAAATGTCATAACTGAAAGAACACTGATGAGAATATTGCTTGAGAATAAATTATATTTACACAAAAAAAATATATATATTTTTTTTTTTCAGACAAGCAGTTGTTAGTGTTTCTCTGTCTAGATTAAGGAGCTTTACACACAACCTTATCAGAGCTAAATAGACCTATTTGATGACCTGTCATGGTATACATTTCCTGTAGACTTGATTTGGGTGTGTACAGTGGTCATTTACTTATAGGCAACAAAAAATGTCCTAACAACATCATTTTGGCCAGTGAAAATGCTGCATGGCTAGTACATTTGGAAAACCACTAGCCACAGTGGCTGGTGAGCTAAAAAGTTAATGTCAAGCTCTCTCTCTCTCTATATATATATATATATGATCCCTCGCCATAGCAGCACCGTTTGAGATATCCTATAATCGTTTCGCAATACAGCATCTTCTCCACCAATCTCGGTCAACATGAAGGAACAATGGCCTAGGAGGAGTATATCTTACTTTCTGTTGGTCAGAGCTACTGACTGTAAATTAGAAAATTGTCCGGCTCAATGAGAACAATATATGTACCGAGTTTGGTCCATGCTCAAAAACTCTTGAAACTTTGCACACACGTCGGAATGCGTTGAAGCGTGTACCCGGGCGTGGCAGGGGGGCTCGACAGCGCCCCCTTAAGTGGGGTCTGAAAACTTGGTCCATATATCAAACACACTTGCACGTACATGTAGAAACTCGGTACACATATATGAGCTCAGAACAGGTTTACTCATGGGATGATCGCGATTACGTGACACCATTACCGCGCTGGGAGATCCAGTGAGAAAGTGCTTGAATTCGCTGCAGAATTAATAACATTGCTTTGACATCAAGTGAGAAGCATTTAAATTCGGCGCAGAATTCTCTGTTATAAACCATATCAGATCAAACAGCGCTGACGTGGAAACCAGGAGAAACACTGTGCCATGAACGAACAAGTTATAGAAGGCCTTTCAATCCGCAAATTCCCAACGTTCACCGTGAATTTAATGTAGTAACGCTAACTGTAACCATGGTATTGTGGCAGATATAGTTGAATGTTTTCAGGGTTCGTACAGTCTTTTAAGAGTGAAATTCAAGCACTTTTCAAGGGCTTCACACAACATTTTCCAGCACTTCAAAGCTCTAAATGTGAATAATTGCATTGCAGGTCGATTTAAGGTGTTGCCTCTAAATTCTCTGCTTGTACTCCTATGTTAGTCTGGATCTCTGAATGTGTTGTTGTGTTATTGTCTTGAAAAAGTAACTAAATATTATACTTTGTTGCTTCATGTGGAAAGTTTCATGTGGAAATATGTGGAAAGGCTTTTGTGTGCCACAATGGTATTTAAAAAAAAAAAAATGTAATGTGCGTTTTACCACAGTATAACATGCACAGCTGAATCTCTTGAAATTGTAATCAAATCAAAATAAAAGAATGTATCTGATTTAATTTGTCTTTTTCCCAGAATGCATCAGACGAACAATGCCAGGTGTGTTGAATTGTTATGGCGGCATATACTGTCCATCATTCTACTGGCCGTGGCTCTGTCCGTTTCATACAGCAGGTAATGTTTGTTTTTTGTTTTTAAGCAAGTGCAGGATCTTTGTTCTTTGTAGTGTTGGAGTATTATTGATGCATTGCATATGTTGTCCTGTGTGTTCATAGAGTCTACCTCCTGTACCACACCTGGAGTCAGGTGATTTATGGGGGCGTGGCCGGCATGGTGATGGGAGTGGTTTGGTTTTTTATCACCCAAGAGGTGCTAACGCCACTCTTTCCCAAGATAGCAGCCTGGTAATGATGCACACACACACACAGAGAGATGTTCATATACAAAGTCCTCATCCTGAATAATGCACACAGAGCTCTGTTTCACAATCATGATGGGTTTCTCTTTCTCTTCTCAGGCCTATCTCAGAGTTTTTTCTGGTGAGAGATACAAGTCTCATTCCCAACATCCTGTGGTTTGAATACACAGTAACCAGATCAGAAGCCAGGTAAACTCACCATGCAGAGTCTACCGCCAAATATCAGATTGAGGGCCTTTCTGACACTTTCCATGAAACAAGACTAGAGCAGAGAGTTCTTTCAAAAACATTTAAAAAATCGTCACAACACCAAACTTTTAAACGGTAGTTTAATTTATAAAATAATAAAATAAAATTTAAATAACTGCCAAAATGGATAACAAGGTTGCTGATTTAATCTAAATGATGTTAGTAGGGTCTTGCTAGTCTGGGACCAAATGTTATTAATAAACTTACACTGAACAAAATTATAAACGCAACACTTTTGTTTTTGCCATTCATCCACGACCATCACCTCATGTTGCAGCACGATAATGCACGGCCCCATGTTGCAAGGATCTGTACACAATTCCTGGAAGCTGAAAACATCCCAGTTCTTGCATGGCCAGCACACTCACCGGACATGTCACCCATTGAGCATGTTTGGGATGCTCTGGATCGGCGTATACGACAGCGTGTTCCAGTTCCTGCCAATATCCAGCAACTTCGCACAGCCATTGAAGAGGAGTGGACCAACATTCCCCAGGCCACAATCAACAACCTGATCAACTCTATGTGAAGGAGATGTGTTGCACTGTGTGAGGCAAATGGTGGTCACACCAGATACTGACTGGTTTTCGGACCCCCCCAAAACAGTAAAACTGCACATTTTAGAGTGGCCTTTTATTGTGGCCAGCCTAAGGCACACCTGTGCAATAATCATGCTGTCTAATCAGCATCTTGATATGCCACACCTGTGAGGTGGATGGATTATCTCGGCAAAGGAGAAGTGCTCACTAACACAGATTTAGACAGATTTGTGAACAATATTTGAGAGAAATAGGCCTTTTGTGTACATAGAAAAAGTCTTAGATCTTTGAGTTCAGCTCATGAAAAATGGGGGCAAAAACAAAAGTGTTGCGTTTATAATTTTCTTCAGTGTAATAAACAAACTTTTTTTAATTATTTTTTTTTTTTAATAGTTTTTGCAAAATAAATTTAGTAAAAGGCGTGACTGGTTGAGCTTGATGAATGCAGTCAACGGCTACAATGTGTGTGAAAATGAGATTGATACTCGTCATCCTGCTATACTGTAGAAAATGTCCAAATGATGTCACTTCCTGTGTGTCACAATTTTAATGTAAAGTTCCATTTCTTTATTTGCGGGAAAATCAGTAACAAGTTTGCATGAAACATTTGTTGTACCAAATACCAATTTTAAATACCAAAAATTTTACATTTTGGTATTTAAAATCAGACAAATGTGTAAAACTTACTTTCGTTAGTAGTTTATCTAATAGTTTTACGCCTTTATTGCTTTAACCTATTTGTGGAAAGTGCCTTCTAAACCTTTGGCTTACATTCTTCTTTTGTTGTCTTCTCATACAGAAACAGACAACGAAAGCTGGGAACGAAGCTTCAGTGATTTGCTGCAAAACCCCAGTGAAAACTGACTACACACACACACACACACACACACACACACACTCACTCTCAAACACACTGGAGTTTCATAGTCTGGACTGTTCTGTTTGATGTGAAAGCGCAGAACAGTGTACTTGTGGACCAAAGGAGCGAGTTTGTATCGCAGACATGACCGTTATCACATGACCCAACTGTTCGCACGACAACATGGCCTTCTCCTCCCCCCGTCCTTAGGCTGCCCCTGCGTTCCTAATGCATGCAGACCGTGCAAGAGACAAAACTATTTAATGACAAATGTAATATATATTTTATTCATTAACGTTCACTGGGACGATCTTAACGGCGATGTGAAGGGGGGGAAGAGGTGGAAGTAAGTGAATGAAAGAGAGTTTTACGACGTGGCAAACCTATCAGCATGGCATTACTTTTATCTAAACGACACGTTAAAGGACCAGGGACAGGAAAGTGGGAATTTAAGGCTGGGTAGTAAAAACAGGAGAGGAGGAGGAATGCAGAAACAAATGCAGCATTGAAAACTGATGAGGGGGTGGGGGAAGAAAATTGCTTTTGCTCATTTGTATATCCTAAAAGAAAGAAATATTCATTACGAGGTGAATATCGCAAAAAGGTCACATTTTACCCCAAAATAATATATATATATTTTTTGCATTCATCAAGTTCTCATTTAATATGCAAGCTTGTTTCCGCCACAGAATAAAACATTTTAAAAGATAACTGCGACTTTTTATCTCACAATTGTGAGTTTACATCTCGCAACATCTTTTTTTTCTCAGAATTGAGAGATATAAACAATTCTGACTTTTTCTCTCATAATTGCGAGTTTATCACGCAATTCTGACTTTATAACTCACAATTCTGACTTTATAACTCACAATTGCGACTTTATATCACGCAATTCTGAGAAAAAAAGTCAAAATTGTGAGAGAAAAAGTTGCAATTGTTTCAATTTTTTTTTTTTTAATTTTAAAATCAATTTTTATTTTGTATTCTGTGGCGGAAACAAGCTTCCATACATGAACGTGTCCAGATGTTTTGCTGTGATCGTTATTTTTATTGCATATTGCATTACAGAATGTGCTTGCTTGTCATGAAAATTGTTACTATGTAAAAACTCATAATGGTCCTAAAATAGGCTTCATTTTCCTTGAGCAAAATATTTATTTCTTTTGTTTTTGGGGTGAAACGCAACCCAGACATGTTCCCGGCAGGCTTTGCGAGATTCACCTTGGAATCCTGTTAAAAAGTGTAATGTAAACTAAAATAATTTGCACTTTGTCAATTCGAAGACTTTAAAAAAAAAAAAAAAAAAAAAAAAAAAAAGTCATATTAACACTAGTTTTTTTTCCCTGTAGAGGCAAGGATTCTTGTGTTTCTGCTTTTTGCTGGCCCTTTTTGTTTTAAAGTTTGTTCCCTGACAGACGGTGTGACTCAAGCAGCACTTTTGCATTCAGTTTTCCCTCCAGACATCCGTGAGCAGGATTTGGTCAGTGTCTTGAGCATAAAGGCGTTTCAGAGCATGTAGTTGTTACAATCCATTAGTCTCAAGTGGTGCTGGGAACAAAATTAGTGCCTGTTTTTGGTCAGAATGATGTTGTTTCAACTCCATTTGCATTATGTTGTGTTGTACTTGCAAAATGTGTTTCGTTCTGCAACAACTTTTTCAGATTTGTCGGGCAGCTGATGGTCCATTGCATAATGTTTGTTTCAGTGTGCAGATGATATGCAGTAATATTTCATCATTCATTCCTTTTTTATTTATACTAATCAACATCTCAAAGGATGTAGTTCTGACAGTGCAGGAAAAATAAAGCTCAGCTTTTTAATAGTAACATTTTTTTCCACCTATTTCTGACCCATTTTTCCCTGATGTGGGCCGTTTTCTCACCTGACATCTGCTCTAATTTCCGCTTAAGACATTCCCGTAATACCACTTTTGAATATTTAAGGACAGCTTTGCAACTGCTACAACAGGAAAAGATTACATGTCAAGTAATGGAAATATGAAAAGGACATAAAAAAAACAATTCTGAACCCAAACCTCAGGTGAAGTCTAGCATGTACCGAGGCCTCTGTTCTTTTAGGGTGATGTAGAAACTGTCTGTGACGGGGTGTTTATATAAAGGGAAGGGAGGTTATTATTGTATAACTCTAAGATGATCCTCTCTTTTATCATGTGTAATTCATATCAGGCTGAATAAAAAGCAAAATATGTTTACGTATGAACGGTTGCAGTTATTTGTCCAGGTCTGAGTCAATGTGAATGTTGATTTGTGTAATAGTTAAAAAAAAAAAAAAGTTCCTAGTTATTTAGTCTCCATATTCACTCTCAGTATTTATTTATTCATAAATCCTAATAATTTCCAGCATTTAGGTACATTTCTGATTTATTTATAATTGCTCTTCAGTTTAACTGAATTATTTTTTATATTTCGCCAGCTGTATATATTTATTCGCAAATATGTATTTTGTTAGCTATATACTTTATATTTTATTTACAGTATACATTGAAATTAGTATTTCAGTATTATTTTTAAAGTATATATTTGCAAATCTATGTATTTTATTAACTGTATACTTTATTATACTTTAACCATTTAATTAACAGTATACACTATAATTAGTATTTCAATATTATTTTTAATTTAATATTTATTCGCAAATCTACGTAATGTATTTTATTAACTATATACTTTATTAACTATATTTAATTAACAGTATTCACTGAAATTAGTATTTTAATATTAATTTTAAATTATTAATATTTATTTGCAAATCTATGAAATGTATTTTATTAACTATATACTTTATTATACTTTATTAACTATATTTTATTAACAGTATACACTGAAATTAGTATTTTAATATTAATTTTAAATTAAAGTATATATTTATTCGCAAATCTATGTAATGTATTTTAACTATATTCTTTATTATACTTTATTAACTATATTTAATTAACAGTATACACTGAAATTAGTATTTCAATATTATTTTTAAATTATTAATATATTTATTTGCAAATCTATGTAATGTGTTTTATTAACTATATACTTTATTAACTATAATTAACAGTATTCACTGAAATTTGTATTTTAATATTGATTTTAAATTATTAATATATTTATTCACAAATCTATGTAATGTATTTTAACTATATTCTTTATTATACTTAACTATATTTTATCAACAGTATACACTGAAATTAGTATTTCAATATTATTTTTAAGTTATTAAAGTACAGGTACATTTCTGGTTTATTTATAATTGCTCTTCAGTTTAACTGAATTATTTTTTAAATTTCGCCAGTATATATTTATTCGCAAATCTATGTATTTTATTAACTATATACTTTATTATACACACTTTATTAACTATTAACAGTATACACTGAAATTAGTATTTCATTAACGTATATATTTATTCGCAAATCTATGTAATGCATTTTACTTTATTAACTATATTTTTATTAACAGTATAGCTACACTAAAATTAGTATTTCAATATTATTTTTTACATTATTAAAGTACAGGTAAATTTCGGATTTATTTAGGCAGTTTAGCTGAATTATCTTTTTTAAATTTCACCAGCTGTATATATTTATTCACAAATCTATGTAATGTATTTTATTAACTACAAAACTATAGTTTCGGTATACACTGAAATTAATATATATATATATATTTTTTTTAATATTTAAATTATTAAAGTACAAATATTTTTGGAGGAAAATATAGTTCATAATATAAAACATTATGTAAAACGAACCTACTCCTTGAATAATCATTGCATAATTATCTTCCTTTTGCACAGCTTTAATCACGCGTTTTACTAATTGTCCAGAAGGCCATTTCAATAACACAAGCCCTTTATATTCGCGAAGCGCGCGTTGTGATTCTGCGCAGGCGCAATGGGTCTCTCAGTCCGACTCCTTACGTCACCGCAGCGCGACTCGGCGGCAGGCGTGTTTTCAGTGGTGAGCGAAATCGAGCGGAAAATAGAGACCATGTAAAACACACTATTGAGTGGACATCAGGTAATCACAACCGTGTCAGTGTGTGGAAGAGATGAAACAGCCTTGAAACACTCAAAGTTTCCTCCTTTGGAGCTTTGTGGGTAAGCTGTTTTGAATGCATTTCTTGTGTTTACATTTTGATTTTTATGGTAGATTTTATTAGAAGTTGACTCTTTCTCCTGCAGGAGACCTCATGATTTATGGCTCTGACATGCTTTAAGTTAAAAAGTAAATGCTCTGCAACTGTGCAACTCTTTTGTTAGTAGTGTAAATTTGAGTGTTTATGTGAAATACTTCAGCTTATACTTTTTGTTGATACTAGCATGTGTGCTAATCAAAATATATATATCTTGTTTGTCATTGAGGCCCTCAGCTCTTGACTGTGATTTGTGAAAGTTAAGTCCGAGCAGGAAACACCCACGGTGGACTCTGATAAGTTTCGTTTCTTTATATTGTTTATTTGCATGCTTTATTTTAGGTTAATTCAAATGAGGCAACCAAAGGACATTTTATATCCACTGATTGACCAGTTTCTTATTTCATAATTCACGTTTGCATAGAGCACAATATTTACCTGCATTTTAATATATTTAATTTTTTTTTTTTAAATCCATTATTATTATTTTTTTACAATCTGATTTCTTTGTTTTTTTTGTTTGTTTTTTTTCTTAGATCTGCTCAAATGAAATAAAATTGGTCAAAATAATACAAATGAAACCGTGTTGCAAAAAAAAAAAAAAAGTTGTATAGATGTTCTCAAGATAATAAATTAACTGGTTCAGATGTCCCGATCACAAAAAAAAATACTTCAGTTATGATAGTAATATCATGTTACTATCAGAAACGGTTAATCCACTGTTATTTCTGAAGTCCATGGTCAAGAATGCATTTGACCGATATGAAGAATGAATAACTTTTATAAAGATCATACTATTGCTAAGAAGATGCATTAAAGGGGTTTTGGAGAAATGAGGTGAGAAGAATGAGTCTTTACCTTAGAGCAAGTTTTAGGGCTGGGTGATAAGAGGATGATACAAGTGATCCTCTGCATTTTAGATTAACTATATATTGTATTTAATGTTGTGTAGCACACAGGGGTGTAACGGTACACAAAACTGACGGTTCGGTACAGCAGTTTTACAAATTTGCTTTTTATTTATTTTTATTAAACAGTGGTTTACTGAAAAAATTGTGTTTGTCCTTAAATGAATTCAATTATAACTAAAAGTTTCTTAAAGATAATGCTGTAAACTATATAGGGAGCCCTTACACATTACTATAATATTAAAGGTTCACAACAGAGCCCAAACTATTAGCCTAAATTCAGTTGCTATTTATTTTTTAGATATAATAATCAACACTCAAATAACACATTGTATGCAAACATGTGAACTTAACATTAACTTCTAAATCTAATTATACAATTATTTTTTTTTTTTTTCTCCCTCCAATTCGTTATTGAAATATAATCATTTATACAGTGTCATTTTCATGACAGATTTATTTAAACATACATTAAATAATTAAGACTTCACTAACAGGTTAAGTGGAATATAATTAGTGTGTATATATAGGCTAATATTGTGCATATATTTAGCAAAAGAGTTCATTTCTCTAGTGAACTAACAGCTGTGGACACTGAATGACTCCTGAGGTAAATGTAATGTTACGTGGCATTGTTTACAAGCTGTTTTATTGACGTCTTTCCGCCGTTGACACGCTGATTGTGCGATTACACGACATATGATATACGTTTCAGTAAGTTGTAATGTATTCTCAACATACCTTAAGATATTAATTCATGTTTATTCTTTAGGAGATGAAAGATGATCGCGCGCCGCGCCGTCGCTTGAACTGATGCGCCTATACAGCGATCTGTCACGTCACATTAAAGAGCGTCAAAACAGCACTTATCGTTTGAATTTCGTGATAAAATGGACTGAATACTTAATATGTTCGTGTGGGAACTCGGATTGAAGTATGTTCCGCGCTTAAAACAAGCCTACTGTTAACTGTTAAAGACACACGTGGACCGTACCGGAAGTCCTGTACCGAAACGGTTCGGTACGAATACGTGTACCGTTACACCCCTAGTAGCACATATATCAGTGCTGCAGGGATTTGAGCACACGTCTGAGCGTTCAAAGGCAATTTAAAGACTTTAAATTGGTCGGTTTTGTTCAAAGCAAGAGTATGCAATTATTAATGGAAATCATATCGGATGTCATGGGTGAAAAGTCTGCATATACATATGACAGGTGAAGTGAATAACCCTGATTATCTCCATCACGGCACCTGTTAGTGGGTGGGATATATTAGGCAGCAAGTGAACATTTTGTCCTCAAAGTTGATGTGTTAGAAGCAGTAAAAATGGGCAAGCGTAAGGATTTGAGCGAGTTTGGCAAGGGCCAAATTGTGATGGCTGTACGACTGGGTCAGAGCATCTCCAAAACTGCAGCTCTTGTGGGGTGTTCCCGGTCTGCAGTGGTCAGTATCTATCAAAAGTGGTCCAAGGAAGAAACAGTGGTGAACCGGCGACAGGGTCATGGACGGCCAAGGCTCATTGACACACTTGGGGAGCGATCAAACAGACGAGCTACTGTAGCTCAAATTGCTCAAGAAGTTAATGCTGGTTCTGATAGAAAGGTGTCAGAATACACAGTGCATCGCAGTTTGTTGCGCATGGGGCTGCATAGCCGCAGACCAGTCAGGGTGCCCATTCTGACCCCTGTCCACCACCGAAAGCGCCAACAGTGGGCACGTGAGCATCAGAACTGGACCACGGAGCAATGGAAGAAGGTGGCCTGGTCTGATGAATCACGTTTTCTTTTACATCACGTGGCTGTCCGGGTGTGTGTGCGTCGCTTAACTGGGGAACACATAGCACCAGGATGCACTATGGGAAGAAGGCAAGCCGGCGGAGGCAGTGTGATGCTTTGGGCAATGTTCTGCTGGGAAACCTTGGGTCCTGCCATCCATGTGAATGTTACTTTGACACGTACCGCCTACCTAAACATTGTTGCAGACCATGCACACCCTTTCATAGAAACGGTATTCCCTGGTGGCTGTGGCCTCTTTCAGCAGGATAATGCGCCCTGCCACAAAATGGTTCAGGAATGGTTTGAGGAGCACAACAACGAGTTTGAGGTGTTGACTTGGCCTCCAAATACCACAGTTCTCAATCCAATCGAGCATCTGTGGGATGGGCTGAACAAACAAGTCCGATCCATGGAGGCCCCACCTCGCAACTTACAGGACTTAAAGGATCTGCTGCTAACATCTTGGTGCCAGTTACCCCAGTACACCTTCAGGGGTCTAGTGGAGTCCAACACAATATTGGGATAATGTTATGCCTGATCGGTGTATATGACTCACAATAGTCACATCCATGTGATCGGCCTCCTACAACGGACATGCAGCTGAAGTTTCATATACTACCAATTTCATTTATTTATAGTAATTCTGATTTCAGGCAGAATTACTATAAATAATATATGAGGTTGTGGTAGTATATGAAACTGTATAAAAGCGTGTGCAGTGACTGACTGTGGAGTTGCTCCATGAACCAACTCGACTTTGCTACTTAGTCTTTTGACCTCAACCCAGTGTTTTGTCATGCAGGGAAGATTTCCAGACACTTCAAGACTCTACTAAGCTTTTTGTATCTGTGTATGCCCAGGTGATCATGATGGAGAAGTGTCTGTGGTGTACCAAGTCCCTGGAGGCGGAGGGAGATGTGGCGATAGTCAGCATCTTGCGTCGCTACAGTTCAGGGCAGCTGCCTGAGAAGGTGATGGACTCTCTGAATGACGACCTCAACTACTGTCTGGAGTGTGTGGTGGAGTATCATCGAGCCAGAGACAAGGTCCCTGAACTGCACAAGGTACGCAAATAATGCCAAATTTACAATGCAACGGTGGCACAGAAGCACATCTGAAGGGGTATTTGCTTGTTTTTATACACTGTCAGTTAAATGCTGCTTGGTGGCATGATTGCAATTGCACAGAAATTAGAACTCTATACTTTCATACTAGGGGGTGAGGTGGTGTTTCAGAGCAGGTATAATTTAAGATGTGTTAATTTCGTTAACGAAAATATGACGAAAAATGTTTGTTGACAACCTTTTTTTTCCATGACTAAGACGAGACCAAGACGAGATGAGACAAACGTCCTTAAACGATAACTGTGACCTATAATCAACAAGCAATGTCGTTGACGAAAAAAGACGAGACTAAAATGTAGTTTAAAAAATAAAAACTTGACCAAAATCACTCTGAGGAGCGTTCGAGCGCTCATGCTTGTGGTTGCCAAATTTCAGTCATTTAAATCCCCCAATCAGAGCTTTTCTGTCAAAAGAACATGTGTTTTTACTTCAACAACCATGTGCACGCGAGTTCTCTCTCTCGCACGCGCGGATGATCTGAAAACACCAATAAACAAGTAAGCTCCGTTTCATCTCCATTTGAGATTTTCTGCTTAAATGAAAGTGCCATTCGGTCGGTCTGTGTTGTGTCATGACTCACGAGCAGCTTGTGTTGTTTGTGCGACTAAATCTGCCATCAAACCTTCTCAGTGACGAACTGTAATAAATCCAAGCATTGATCTCTCGACTATTTTTTTTTTTTTTATTTATTTTTTTTTTATTGATTAACTGATTTGTATTTTTACTGAATAACTGCACATACACAACCGCTGTGTGACAATAGTCTTTTTTGCTGTTGTTTTAATAGAAACTTTAATGTGGAATTTCACTGTTTTACATTTTTAGAGAAGCCTATAATAAATCATTAAACTAGATGAGGTAAAACAAACCATGCGCATGGGTCGACTTTCTCTTGATTTGTGCTTATAGGTGAAAATACATTTCTTAAACGACAACAATTGTTGTTTTTTTTTTTAATACTTTTGAGCAAAATAATCGGGATTATCAATGCAGCATGATGAAAATGACTGTTTTCGTCAATGAAAACCTAGACTAAAATGCTCAGGCATTTAGTCGACTAAAACTTGACTAAACAAAAACAGGACAAGGTTGACTTAATAATAGTAAAAACTAAAAAGCACATTTGACACAGGACAGAGACTAAATTAATAAATAGCTGACGAAATTAAAACTAGTGTTCACACTTGGCAGGTTTGGTTCAATTGTCAATGTTGTTGCCATCCGAACCCTGGTGTGCACCAAATAAGCAGACCAAGACCGAGTTCGACTGAAATATAAATGCAACACAAACCAAAGACATAAAAAAAAGAACCAAAACAGAATGTGATGTCACAAGATGCGCCCCTAAAAAGGACTTTTGTCATACATCTTAGGGAAGTATTCGATTTTGGACGCAATGTGTGTCTTAAGAATTTTCCTCAACATCCCATAATATGCCCACCTGATGAAAGTAAAAAAAAAAAATATATATATATATATAATTTTTTTTTTTTTTTTTTTTTTTTTTAAATTGGAAACATTTTATCTGACTCCCTAGACATTTTTCCCAGGCCTACTGACCTTTAGAAAGAAGCATTATTCACAAGTTGTTTCTCACAACATTTCTAGATTAAAACTTGAAACATGAGGAGACCAAAAAGAGGTTAAAGGGGCAATATATCGGAGTCTTCTACCAAGAGTGTGTGGGAAGAGGCGGCTTGTGCTCGGTAGTTATCTGAGGCTTTGCGCTTGAGTGCCTCAGATAACTTATAACATCTCAATGAAATGAAACCCCAAAACACTTTTTTTTTTTTTTGAGATGTGAACAGATATGTACAGGCTGTACATCACTGAAAACACTAAAAGCACTCATACATTTGACCAACAAGTGGAAATTGGTTTTTGCATTTTTCTGAGCAATTTCGTTCTTCCGGGTTGAAAAGCAAAGTCGAAGCAATGTCATGGAATGTGAGGTGAAAGCGTGCCTTCGGAGTGTGTGATTGGCTGTGGGCACGATTCTATGTCAGCCGGTCCTCTGCATTTATTCATGAGTGTGAACTCTTTTAGCCCAATCACTGCGCTGTATTGCATTACAGCGGAGAATTCAAACACGTGGCGCTCGCACGAGAGCGGTTTCTGCGCAGAACACCGCGATGAGTTTAACAACTCTCACCACCACGTGGATCAGATACAGACCGCGCGAGCGCATTTCAAGTGATGGACGTATTTCATGTACTCTAAACATGAACCAGCACATGGTTCATGTATGTGCACATATTTAATAATGTCATCTTCAAATGAAATGTATGTGCAAATAAGGACACTGATACAGCCGTACGTCTGATCATGACCACGATGACACGATGGATTATTCTGATAAACAAAAGACAATGATGTAGACCGGAAATTCAAAGAAGAATGGGCAAAAAAGTAGCCTTTATTCTTTCTGTTAAACTGACGTGTCTTTTTATTCAGAGACTGTAGTGCTCGTAAATGTATTAAAAATATTAGACCTTTAAATGTTCTTCGGCGTTTCTCCCTCGTTTTGGCAGTTTGTTGTTATATAGGGTTAGATTATTAAAATGCATTTAAGGTGCCCTTTATAAAAAAAAAAAAAAAAAACTAAACAAATTCTTTTTTTTTTTTTTTTTTTTTTTTCCCCCCCCTCTCTCCATGGTCATATTTTAATATTCGTGTGTCTGTATAAAGTGTGTTGCAGGTCTGAGTTTTATTGGTTGTTGTCGTGTCCTCTCTCTCTCTCTCTCTCTCTCTCTCTCTCTCTCTCTCTCTCTCACTCTCACTCACACTCACACTCACACTCACACTCACACTCACACTCACACTCACACTCACACTCACACTCACACTCACACTCACACTCACACTCACACTCACACTCACACTCACACTCACACTCACACTCACACTCACACTCTTCCACTGCTTTACATGCCCATTTCTTGAGACTTTTTCCAAGTCTGAGGTGTGAACGACCAGGCTAAAACAATCTATTGCTGTTGCGGAGACTCTTTGTTCCGTTGAAATCACAAAACAAAATGCACCCAAATGTGTCCCTGCTCTTGATATACAATCACTGATTAACATCTTTGGTTTTAACGAGAAAAAAAATAAAAATAAACTATACAATGGTGATTTTTAGAACCCAGAACCTCTGGCACGCTTCACAAAAATTCTACCACTAGACCATTGAGCTCACACTCATTCACAGCGGATCTATGTATTTATTCACTAACATAAAGAATCTCGGGACTACAATATATTGTGTTAGTTTCATCCTTACATCTGCTATACACTCACCTAAAGGATTATTAGGAACACCTGTTCAATTTCTCATTAATGCAATTATCTAATCAACCAATCACATGGCAGTTGCTTCAATGCATTTAGGGGTGTGGTCCTGGTCAAGACAATCTCCTGAACTCCAAACTGAATGTCAGAATGGGAAAGAAAGGTGATTTAAGCAATTTTGAGCGTGGCATGGTTGTTGGTGCCAGACGGGCCGGTCTGAGTATTTCACAATCTGCTCAGTTACTGGGATTTTCACGCACAACCATTTCTAGAGTTTACAAAGAATGGTGTGAAAAGGGAAAAACATCCAGTATGCGGCAGTCCTGTGGGCGAAAATGCCTTGTTGATGCTAGCGGTCAGAGGAGAATGGGCCGACTGATTCAAGCTGATAGAAGAGCAACTTTGACTGAAATAAACACTCGTTACAACCGAGGTATGCAGCAAAGCATTTGTGAAGCCACAACACGCACAACCTTGAGGCGGATGGGCTACAACAGCAGAAGACCCCACCGGGTACCACTCATCTCCACTACAAATAGGAAAAAGAGGCTACAATTTGCACGAGCTCACCAAAATTGGACAGTTGAAGACTGGAAAAATGTTGCCTGGTCTGATGAGTCTCGATTTCTGTTGAGACATTCAGATGGTAGAGTCAGAATTTGGCGTAAACAGAATGAGAACATGGATCCATCATGCCTTGTTACCACTGTGCAGGCTGGTGGTGGTGGTGTAATGGTGTGGGGGATGTTTTCTTGGCACACTTTAGGCCCCTTAGTGCCAATTGGGCATCGTTTAAATGCCACGGCCTACCTGAGCATTATTTCTGACCATGTCCATCCCTTTATGACCACCATGTACCCATCCTCTGATGGCTACTTCCAGCAGGATAATGCACCATGTCACAAAGCTCGAATCATTTCAAATTGGTTTCTTGAACATGACAATGAGTTCACTGTACTAAAATGGCCCCCACAGTCACCAGATCTCAACCCAATAGAGCATCTTTGGGATGTGGTGGAACGGGAGCTTCGTGCCCTGGATGTGCATCCCACAAATCTCCATCAACTGCAAGATGCTATCCTATCAATATGGGCCAACATTTCTAAAGAATGCTTTCAGCACCTTGTTGAATCAATGCCACGTAGAATTAAGGCAGTTCTGAAGGCGAAAGGGGGTCAAACACAGTATTAGTATGGTGTTCCTAATAATCCTTTAGGTGAGTGTATATCATCCCATTTCTGGACACATACATTTTTATTTATTTATTTTTTTACCTGAGGGAGTGGTTGTAGCAGACCAATCACGGCGATTGCGGTCAACGTAGAATTAACGCGTTGTTACATTTTTGGAGAGGTGCAAGTCAGGGTATGTCGTAGGCTACACATGCTACACACAGCCTACGACGTAGCTACGGTGTAGGTTTGACACAGAAGTATAAATCAGCCTTAAGCAGTTTATGCAACCGGCCGCTGGGTCTTCTCGTCATGTTGCCCATTAAAGTTCGGTACAGGCATTGAAAATACCATGTGCACATTCACAATCAGTGCATTTAGCTCAGCACACAGCATTGTTTTCATTTTCAGCACTGAAGAGGTGGATTCTGGAATCCACTGCCGCTTCAGTAAATATCCTTTGAGTGATTTGTTTTTGAGAGACGCATCCAACACGTTAACTTATATTAACTCTTGTAGTTGACCATGGAGCCTAGGTCACTGGGGTCACTTAGGCCTGTCTCCTACATGACCTATGGTCAGCTAGAAGAGTAAATACAGTTTTAACATGTGTTGGATGCTTCTCTCAAAGGATATTTATTAAAGAAACAGTGGATCCCAGAACCCCCCTCCTTTCAGTAAGTTCTGTCGCAAAATATACACCGTAACTTTTTGTATCTAGGTTTGGTGTTAAAAATGACAGCATGAAAGCTAGGTGAACCAGGACAAAATATATCAATTTCAGACAAAGAACAAAAGAACAAATGTATCAATAAAGAACCAAGTGAACCAAACTACAAATGTGGAGGAGGGGTGGGACAAATACAACACCGACCAGCACATTCTGCTTGTACAACGTCAACAGATGACAACAAGCATAAAATTATTTAAAACAAGAGCCAGAGCAATTACTTTACATTGTGTCGACATTTTTATATAGAAACAAACTATCTGTGAAATGAGATGTTAGTAACACTTAAGCGGATACTCCGTATCATAGCAAGCAAAGCATCTCAACTGAAAATACGCCCTGCCAAAGTGCCCTCAAGCGCCCACAGCTAGGCGTTTTCAGCTGGCTACAAAGGCTTTGGTGGACACACGGCCTTAGTCTGTCTTTATGCTGTTAGGACTGAGGAGTTAAGACTGCTCTGTGTCTGCTCAAAGTTCTGTGTAAAGGCAAACATTTGTTGAGAATGTTGTTGTATTGATACAAGTAACATAAAATGGAGACAAAAAAGATGAAAGACTGAAACAATGCAGCTTCTCTTGCTACAATTATCTCTATTGCTTTGTTTGACTGGTACATTCCATTCAGTGTGTGTCATAGGCCATGTTTTCATCCACCAATTTTGGGATTTCGCTTAAATGCTTAATGGAAGCGCCTTAAATTCTTAACGTGCGTTTTTTTTTTGTGTGTGTGTGTGTGTGTGTGTGTGTGTGTGTGTATATAAGACTACATATGAACTACAATGGGAACACATTTACTGAATAAAATCCTCGACGTGCCTTAAATCATGTGATTGCGTGATGGGACCGCATAACTGGACTAACCAGTGAACCGATCTCATTGCACAGCATCTGAATCGCCAAAGTCTGTTTTCAAAGTTGCTCGGTATAATTACCTCCTAGAACTTGTCTTGCATGGCTACGACTGTGTTCCCAAACAGCAGTCATCCACTTCTGTAAGTAAGATAACAAGACACAGTGCGCAGACAAAAATGCAATAAACACTGAGGCTCAGGAAATGTATTTTATTTATATATATATATATATATATATATGAAAAGACTCCAACTGTAGCAACTTGCTTTCGAACTTAGTTTCGATTTTGTTATCTTTGGCTCACTGGATGGCAATTTTGTGCGCAAGTTACATTCGCAACTTTGGACATGGCTATAATGGCCTAATGCTATGTCTACATACATCAGGATGCATTTGAATAAGGTGTTTTTCGTTTCAAAACGCTCTGTCCACGCTAGCATTTTCAAGCGTTTTCCAAGTTCCAAGAGTTCCTGAAACGTTGGAAAATGCTAAAATCACCTTACTGTGCATGCGTAAAAGCTCACTGAGATAATACAGATGGAACAGACATAATCAAGTTCTCATTCTATTCTTCTGGCAGGATCATTGTATTTAGCAAAACAATTCACTGATGCTTTCTGGTTGCACTCAATAACCCTTATATGTTCCCTCAGGACAGCAATTGCAAGTAAATTGTACAGTCTTGCAAAGACAGTCCTGCAAAGACAACAAAGTAACAGATCTTTAGCAACAGTATGAATGTGAATGGCACAATACTGGGTATAAACATCTATCAGTACAATGTGTAAACATGCGTCATCGTTTTCAAATGCCTCAGTTTTCAAGGTCCACACTAAAACGCGAAAACAACAGCGTTTTCAAATTTATCCACTTGGATAAATGGTTAAACACAGTCTCCGTGTGGACGGAAGGCCAAAACGGAGAGCAAAAGATGTGTTTTCATTCAAACAAAACAAGGCCTGTGGACAAGGCCTGATTGAGGCTTACAGAAGCCTACAGGATTACATTTCCCTGGTTTTGTTCATAGTGCTTCCAGGCTATTCTACAAACATACAATTTCTCTAATAAAAATATACTATAACTTCTGTGAAACTTGAGACCTCTGTTAAACTATTGTTAATGAATCAGTCTCTTTCTTGAGGGTATTAGGCCTATTCTCTCGACTTGAATGTTCTTAAACTTGTATTTAATCTCAAGAAAAACATTACAGTATAAAATAAATCAAGCTCTTAAAAAAAATAAACATGTTAGTAGTGTGCAACATTTTAGAAAGAAGGTAATGAGCCAAAAAAAGAGAGAGGAAAAACATTTGTGAAAAATGAGCCAAAAAAGCACCTATATATGAGATCATTGGTCAGGAAAAACTGTATAGAATGAAGATTGTTAGGTGTTCAGCTGGCATGAAGTCTGATCTTTGGCATCTGGAACTCCATGACTTTGAGAATTTCTTTTGAAAAGGGAGAAGACTTTCTACAACAGTGGAAATTGTCTGATGGAGAGTGAAATTGTTATGGACCATTCAAAAAAAAAAAAAGAGGGGGAAAAAAAAAAAGAAAAAGGGGCATGATGTGAATGTTACAATGTTTTAATGGGGAATCCAGCCTCAGCCAACAGATCACCAAAGACTCAAAATATAAAGTGGAATGAAATTATATTAAGGAGCAGTGGCTTCAGGGTGACCCATGGCCAAAATGACAAACAAAATAGACTTGCAAACAAAACGTATAAATAACCTAATCAGAAGAAAACAAAATTACAAAGGAACTTCCCTAACTCCCTGCTAAATAAACAAATCGCAAAGTCAAAATAAATGGCACAACACCCATACGCTCCTAAAGCATGGTTAAGAGTCTTAAGTGTTGTTACAAACACAAGCAGGATCCATTTACAGCAGTAGGCGTTAAGGGAGGTGGAGTCCAGAGCTCTTCACGCCAAAACTGCCAATGCGCCTTTGTGTGTGTGATAACTAAATCTCTTATTTTTAAGTGGTCTAGACTTTTGGAAGTGAAGTTATCTGCCTAAATGAGTGTAACCAATGTTATTTTTATATATTCTATTTGTCTGTTAGTGAAGTCACTCTGTTTTCCGAATGACTAGATTCCTAGATACTTCATTGGTTTCTCAAATGAAGTATCACCAATACTATACAATATAACCAAGACCATTTGTTTAACTCATTCTTATTTGCATGTACGATCACAATTCACATTCAAGAGAGATTGAATAGATGGATAATCCAAAGTAGAAGTCAGAAACCACATGTTGATTTGGCATGATCTTGGATTGTTTGGTTCTTCGACGCTCATCCTGGACTTGCTGTCATAGCAACAGGTCCGTAAACTTAAACCTGCTCGGGAGCAGCTTATTTCATGTAAACAGGATTAGATTGCGGCGTTGATACTTAAAGTCTGTCCCAGCCACTGCTACTTTATTACAAGAGTTCCTTACTGAACCAGGGGCAATAATAATTTTAAATAGCAATAAGAATAATATAAAAATGTATTTGAAAATAATATTATAGGCTAATGTTGTGTATAATACTATAAACAGCCACTTGATTGAGAGATTTATTTTTGATAGCATAATTACTTTATAATTTTATTGGAGTCTTGCACACATGCTGTAACGTTAATCTGAGCCGTGCATTAATTTGAGTGGTGACAGATATTATGGGATGGCTTGATGCAGCGCAGGAGATGCGGATATCTTGACCCTTAAGAAACTTTAATACTTTCACGTAACACATCTGCTTCAAATTGAATTAAAAATTAAACAAATTGCTAATTAGAACATTGAAATAATGTAAAGGGTGTACAAATACTATAAAATTGTGAATATAAATAATTGGGAATCATGTTTAAAAAAAAAAACAAAAAACAAAAAAAACAGTGCACATTTCATTTATCTATTATAACTTTTATGTTGTTTTGGTTGCTTGGCTGTTTCCTTATAAAGGTCCAGAATTATTATTATTAATTAATTAAGTTTATTTATTTATTTATTTATTTATATATATATATATATATATATATATATATATTTTTTTTTTTTTTTTTTTTTTTTTTTTTTTTTTTTTTGCCAGGTGGCTTTTTTAATTATATGATGTCATTTACGTTGCTGTCTTGCCGCTAGCCAATCACTGCATTACTGATCGTGGTTTCGAGTATCGATGCATCTGCCCTCTTCAGGGAACACAGGAACGCGCAGTAATCTCAGACAACTTAATCCAGATATTTGAATCCAATCCGCAAATTAGCCAGAGATCAGTTATCACGATTAAAAGATCTGGGATCTGTCAAATCATCTCAGATGTATTAAGCGAGGTGCGAAGAACGGACCCCTCGTCTATACGGATCAACTATGATCCGTTCAACCCCTAGAAATCCCAAACCATACACTTACATTTATGCATTTAGCAGATTTTATCCAAAACATCTTGCATTTTATTCAAGGTATACTGTACATTTTAACAGTTCATGCAGTCCCTTAGGGTTTAATTGAAAACTGTGCTGTTGCTAGTGTCATGTTGTACTGTTTCACCTTGCATGAGATGCTAATTCTCAATCTCTTACAGCGTTTGTGGGAAATAGAAAAGGCTCGACTCCTGAGTTTGTTGGAACTCAATCTGAAAATGGAGCTGGAAGAGGATGATATATTTATCATTGAAGATGATCACGAGAAGCCTGTGTCAATGATCTCGCCTGCAGAGTTCCATGACCGTCTCCGCTGCCCACTGTTTGAAGTTCTGAAGTATCCGTACCTGCTTTGCTACCGTGATCTGTGTAAGTCATGTTCCCTTAACCAACCTCATTCCGTGTGGGGGTTAAAAATAAGGACTGAAAACTGTAAAGTTGCTGGTGTGATACTGACAGGGTGATTACAAACATCCAACGCATGGATATTTGACAATTATTCACCTTATTATTAACGTAAAAGTGGGCAACGCCATTGTAACTTGATTGTGTCGAGGCTTCTGGTCTCATCCGCTTCCAGTTATTTTAGCTGTACAAACACAAACTGTTCTTTATACTGCTTGATATTGCAAACTTTTACTTATCATATTTTATTATGTTTTATGTTTTGTAGCGCAAATTATTTTACCACTTACTGCATTTTGTTATTCATCTAGTTATTTATTATATAATGAATCGGAAGTGCCCACACTATCACAGAAAATAGCATACTTCCACGTTGCCCCATTAGAGTATATTTTAGTGCTCATACAAAAATATTTGTGGCAGAATGCCACAATGGACTTTTTTTCATGTTTCTGGGGCTCTCAGAAGCAGTCATCATAGTTCTGTAAACCTGTGATAAACGGAAAATACAACAAATATATGTTTGTTCCTATTTGCTCCAATAGCAAAAGAAAATAATCCACAATAGTGTTTCTTTGATTTGAAAAGAGAAAAAAAAATAGAGAGATTACAGTAGTCAGAAGAGAGAAAGATGTCAAATTTGCCATCACTCCCACAGCCGTTATATTAGAAACACCCACACAGCAGCGATAACAGTTTTCTGTCATTTAATTACAAGGTAATATAACACAAAGTATAATGGTACAAATGTACATTTAAATTTAATATAAACTGCAAGAATGGCAAAAATGTTAAAGTGCCCCATTATGCTTTTTTTCTTTTTTTTTCCTTTTCTTTCATACATCAAAGATCAAACTTTTTCTCATAATATACATTGCACATCACCTCAAGGAGTCTGAAAATGGTTCATTCGAAGATTCAGTCTCCCTAAGCCCCTCCGTTCTGCGAGCCTACTCTGCTGTGATTGGTCAGATGGCCCAGTCTGTTGATTTGGTCTTCTGCTTACAATGCGTGTTGGAAACGAAACGCCTATTACCATATCTGAATTTCGGACCCGGAAACTTCCTCAGTCCTCATCCTTTTTGAAGTGCATGCAAATTGAATTTGTAGTGCTGAATATAGCATCTTCTTGACATGTCACACACAAACCAAACTCTTCCAGTCACAGCTACAACTACAGTGTTTGGGGGCAGGGCAAAGTAGACATTCTTCACAAGCAGCCAATCAAGACCATAGGCATTATGCAAATTTGTTACATTAAGTAGGTATGTAACAAGAAGTGAGACTGGAATTGATGACGGCAGTTAAGAATCGATTCTTTAAGGAGACGACAACCTCATTTGTCGTGCACTTTGATCTTTAATACTTTGTAGACCTTTTACATTAACAAATAGCCATATTACACACTGCATGGAAGGTAATATTCGAAAAAGTATAATGGGGCACTTCAATAAGTGTGGAAATGTCATCACAGGGTCCATTGACAATCAGAATCAAATGAAAAAATGTCTGATATGATGTGTAAGGAATGTTTGCCTCTTTTTGACATTCTCTTCTTTCTCTACAGGTGATATGGTGGTAAAGGCCCTATGTAAGTTGCAGGAAATGAATAAGTCTTTAACTGTGTTTGAGAAGTATCAAGGAACATATCTGCTGCTTGTTCATCCCAATGAACAGGTAATCCAGCCAAAAAGCCATAAAAGAGAATTTTTTTTTTTTTTTTTGGTGGTTTTCCTTGTTCTTACTCCAACTTTCCATTCCAGGTGCGGCGTTGGGCAATCGATGCTGCAAAGACCATGAAGAGTGTTGACCGGGACGCTTACTATGACCTTCAAGAGATCTTCTTTTGCATGTTTTATGTTATTGAGCTTGGAATATCTTTGGATGTTCCAGACATGGATCCTGGGTCTTACGCAGGGGGCACTATACCAATGCTGCCATCTCACCTCTATGATTCGCAAAATAAGAAGAATTACTGGCTAGGTCTGTTTGTTAGTTTTCTAGAAATCCTCTTTTCTTACTGGTCTTTCCTTTATTTCCTTCTGTTACTAAACTTGTTAAATTTTAGACATTTTGGCTTGTCTCTTTCTCTCTAGCTATAAGTTTTTGTTCCTCTGCTCTTGACAAAGATTTTACCATCCTGCAGTTAGTATAGAAACTGGATATATAGGAGAAAAGGATAGGGATCGAAAATTCAGGGGCCTTGATGGATTCTTTTGGTGTCTACGGTGTACCTACAGTAAAAAAAAAAGTGTGGCACTGTATCCTAATCAGATGCATGTTCATATGTTGTATTTGAATAGGACATGGTATCAGGTTGACCTGGAACTGGCAAATGGTTTTTAATCGCTCATGTCATGGTGATTTGTAATATCACCTTTTTTGTCATTCTATTTTGTGCCCTATAGGCATCTGTATGTTGCTAACACAGCTCAGCGCTGAGGCAATGGACTCTCTGTTCATGGGACAGTTTAACATCCCGCTTTGCATACTCAACACAATGGATAGGCTGAAGAATGGTATGCCATGTATCTGTGATTTTTATTTTCTTCTGTTTTTAATGTAATTGGATACAATCGATGTGGCTGGTAATAAAATTCATCCACCTAAAGTTTCTTTTTATTTTTCAGAGGATAACCCATCTTCTGACCCATTCTGGCCAGCCCTCCACTGTTTTATGGTAATTCTGGATCGACTTGGTTCTAAGATCTGGGGTCAGGTTGACCCTAGTATGGCTTTCCAGACCATCACTGGAGCAGCCAGCTATGATGTGGAAATAAGAAGCATCCAGCAAAAAACCATGGAGTAAGAAAGTCTGCCATTTATTGAAGAGAATTCATGCAGTCGTTGCATAGGAACAATTTTAAATTCAATACACTCCTTGCATTGCTTCTCATTATGGATCAACTGTTCACACCTTGAATTGCATTCCTCTCTATTTACTTCTCTTCACCTGGCAAATTAAATATTATTCACACCATTAAATATAACTTATTTTTGGAACAGATCTTTAAAATCAAATGGTTTGTAACTCCCAATTACTATTGGTTGTCACTCCTTTTAAATTTTTGTAACCCCAATTTGGGTCACGCCTCCCAAATCCATTAAGGATTGCTGAAAAATTGCATTTCCAGCTGGAATGATTTCTGCACAGACTTGGATAGAAATGTGATCCAAATTACAGCCTCATTTAATTATTCAATTTCAACTGATATGCTTAATATGCATTTTGCCAGGTGTAGAGCATAAAAGGCCACATTCTGGGTTTTATTTTTTAAATGAACTCCCTGTTCATTTAGTTTTTAATGGATAGTGATGCAGCATTTGAAAAATTACTATTCACTGCAGCTATTCCCATAGTTCCTTAAATTTAAAAATCAAAAACATTAATTAAAATAAAAAGTGTAATGATTCCATTTCACTGTGGCATCAATTCTCTTCCATATGCATTGCCCCGGGATTTCAAAATTAGATCTTTAATTGCTGCAAAATGCGAGACATTAACAGGCAACAGATACCATTAAAAACCGTACTCAATACTCATTTAAAACGGTACACTTTAAAACTTTCAAGTAGTGCCTTTTGGACAGTAAATGGTTTGTTTTGAAATGCCATGTTTGATGGAAGTAGTGTTGGCAGAACACTACTTATTTAATCTTTTTTTTTTTTTTTTAATTAACAGGAGTATGGTCAAAGCAGAGCCAGAATATGATGACCATATGGTGACTTGCAGTCAGATGGTGTACGACTGTTATGCCTCAGAAAAGCCGAACCAAGTAAGATTTCTCTTATTGCTCTACTGCATCACCGCGTATTTACGTAACAATCATTTAAGGCACTCTTGGTATTCTTTGCTTTTAATGTTTGTTAGGAAAAAGCTTAATATTCTTTTTTTCCTTCTGTTTAACATCTAGGGATCTGGTTCATCCAACAGTGGTATTTGCAGCAACTATGTGATCTATGAGGATATGCAGTCCTTAGTCAAAGTGCTGGATTCTGAGATGGGCCAGAGTATGCGTGTATATGGAAGCACTTTTCTGTGGTTCATTCCATTTGTCCGTTCCATAATGGAACTTCCAGAGCTCAATGCCTCCTATATTAGTGAAGTCATTCACTATCTTTGTGATAAGATACTAGCTAATCGACACGTACTGACCGGACAGACAAGTGTGTGCGATAAAGTGACAGAGTTCTTCACCCGTATCCTCATTCAAATTGTTGAGCTACACTCTACAGAAGGACGCATGGGAATTCTTTCTCGCTGTGCCCCCAAGTGGGTGGAAGTGATTGTCATGTGCATTGTCCTATCGGATGAACCACATGGACCACCAGACAAGATGGGTGGGATTCACAGCGTCAGTTCAACCTCGTACAATCTTGGGATCGTAGGAAGACTGCCTACATCTGGAGGTGGCATTGGTGCCATAATTCTAGGCTGCATGACACTGATTCGACTTCTGCTGAAAGAAGGTATAAAGACGGGATCTGTCCCACGCGCAACCCATTTTTTGAATTTGCTTAACAAGCAGCTGCGTGGAGCTACAAACAAACGATGGAATCTAAAAAATTCTGAATCTATAGAGCTTCAAAAGTGTTTAAAAAATGTTGTCCGGTCGATGCAAGAAAGACCTGCTTCTGCATCCTCTGTTGTTCCATCCCCATCCCCATCTACATCATCAGTGGAGGCAACTACAAACACGGTTATTTCCAGAAAATCAATGCCAACCCTGCAAAAACATGAGGACCAGGAGGCAGGTCCGAGCAGAGCCAGTGGCTCCTCTTTTATTAAAGAGGAGCCACTTTCTTATTATGGAAATTCCTCCTTGGATGAGGATTTCTGCAGCGGTCTTGAGGACATCATAATGGCTAAAAAGGAACCTCCTGCACCTGTGTTAATTTCAGAGCTGAGACCTGCTAAATTGGCGCACATTAAACCAGATCTGGGTAAGCTGCAGGAAATTCGATCCAAATTAAATAACCAGAATTTGTCAAAGATCGAAGCCATTACCAAAAGAAAGCCTGGTGAGTCCTTAAAACCTGCATATTTGGCGTCAGCTGAGGAGGAACATGGTTTTAGAGCTGCTGAGGAGGATGATGATGATGATGATGATGATGATAAAGATGATGAACCCCTCAATGTCAGACGAGCCCAACTAATAAAAGCTGCTAGCCACAAGCTTGAATCTAGTGACTCTGAAGTTGACTCTAGTGATATTGGAAAAACGCATACCAGGTCCAACTCAAAAGAAAACGTAGACTCCAGTACCATTGTTATCTCTGATGACGACTCTGATAATGATGAAAGGCCAAATGACATGCTGAGGTCTATTGACAAGGAATGTGCCAATAAGTCTCCAAAGGTTTTGCCTGAGAGTCCAGGGCGTGATTATGATGATCTCAGTGAATCACAAGTGTTTGAGTTTGAGACCCAGCAATATGTGGCATCTGCCTGGAATGATTCAGATTTTGATGCATCAGTCTTGACAAAGAAATCAGACCAAACACTCAAACCACAGGTGGAAGAAGCTCCTCGTGAACTATCTCCCTCATTGACTTCAGAGGCTGCAGTGATTCCAGATGAGGACATTGAGAGGGCCTGTCAGCAAGCAGAAGATGAGATCAGACAACCGCAGCAGCCACAAGAGCCAGCGGATTCATGTGCATCGTCCAAAGCATCCAGTACTGTGGAGAGCTGGGATAAATTTGTCAAACCAAAACCTCTGCAGGTTAAAAGCACAAAATCAATTCCATCTGAGAAGAGAGACATTTTACAACCTAAAAAGCCATTGATAATTGATGCCCTTGCTCAAAAAGTCAGGCGTCACCCCTGGAAACGCAGCTCCATATCTCAGGACGTAGAAGAACCTTCCTCGTCAACTACTCCATCCTCATCTGGTATTCAATCTTCCTCTCCATCCTCCAGCTCCGTTTCCTCTCCTTATTTTTCTGCTTCCACCTCACGTGGCACCCCTGCCATTGTTCCTCCGAAGAAGGTGCGTAAAGTTGTTGAGCCAGAATCAACAGCCGAGCGATTGGGATTAAAAAAGAAGGAAAGAAAAGCCTTTGATCTTTCTCAGCGTTCCCTGGATTGTGTGGCTAAACTGAGGTGCCATGGCCAGAAAGTGCAGGTGGAACCACAACAGAAGACGAGGCGAGTGTGTCGAATCACTAAGACCTCTCCGCAGAAACGTGTGGGAAAAAGCAACAAGAAACTTCTGGGATCTCAAGATATTCAGTTTTTCAGGCAAAGTCGTGAGAAGCATCAGAGGCCAGCAACAGGAGCCATCACAACATTAGCTCCCAAACCAGCAAAGACATATCAGCCAGGTGAAGTACCCTTATCAAAACCTACAGTTGCAAGCAGTGGTGATTCCTTTCCCTGCTTTCAACCAGATCCTGATCAGCAGCAGGATAATGAAAAGGCTGCATCAGAATCCAGTGATTCTAGAGGTGATGGGGTTGGAAGTAATAGGACAATAATTGAGTCCAAGTACTTTCGAGCCAGTGAGCCTGCTGATGTCAACATAGAAGAAGAAAAAGCCACCCAGGCATCAAAAGAGGACGTTGATGATGAATGGATGTTCCTCACTCAGATGGAACCCACCGACATGGAACTGTGCTCTCAAATGGAGCAGTTTGAGGATGAAAATGAAAATGAGGAAAATGAACTCTTTCTTACCCAGAGAGATCCTGTTGACATGGACCTTGATACAGATAGTGAGTCCGATATCCCAGGGCAACCAGTGTTGACGCATAAACCTTTTCAGACTCCTCATGCCCCTCTTTCGAGTACCATGTGTAATGATGAAAAAGTTGCTGATCATTTGTTCTTAAAGCCTGGCATGCCACCAATGAAAAAGGCCAAACCCTCTACCACAAAAATATACAAGCCCAGCTCCCGCAGTGCCTCACTAGTCCTTGAAATGGAAAAAGGAGCTAAGCCTCCTCCTGCTGCTAATGTTGCTAAAGTGAAGATTCCCAGACTGCCCCCAGCTATGCCACCCCCCAAACACAACACACAACAAACTCCTCTGCTCCCAAGCCATGCCCCCAAGTCTGTCACTAGTACTAAAATAAGCTCTACTTCAGAGCCACCATCTTACAAGGTGTACCAAAGACCTGAGGCTCCAGTTAACAGACCAGCACCCATGATGGATCAGAGCCCAAAGTTTGACCTTTCAGTCTTGATCCAAGCAATCCTTAAATGGGAATATAGAATGCTTGAGAATTACAAAACATTTGGGAGTCCAAATGATCTATGCCAACTGCCGCTGAAGGAGGTGCCAGTTAAGTTCCCTAGCTACCTGGAGTACTTCAACACCTTGTACCCCCTGCTGCTAATTAATGCATTTGAAGAGGTGGGATTTCATCTTATTTCTGTAATGCCTAAAGCTTTAGATGTAATCAAGACTGCATTTTATACAGCTAATTTGTTCTTGTCGTGCTGCCTTGCATTCTATTCCAAGCATAAGATTTGGACTATGTATCAGTGTTAATGATGTTAATCAATTCCTTTTTCAATAGATGGCTAGTGAGTGGCTCAAAGAGGGCAGGGTCAAGCTTAACCTAAGGGTCCAGGGTATAGAATACAGTAATCGCACAGCTAGCGCCAGCTTCACAGGTACGTCCTGCTATGTTGGGCAGATCATCATCTTCTGATGTTCAGTTAAAATGTATTCTAATACTAATACAATTAATTACAGTTAGCATAGTATACTTTCAAGAATCAACCTTTTTCATAAAGTTGTACTTTATGTTTGTAGTGAGCATTTCTCAAGAAAGTGATGTGACGCAACTGTACCCAAAAGAAGATGACCTTGTGCTGCTTTGGCTGCCGGACAACACTGGGGCATATGCCCACGATGAACCAAATTTCCATGAACCACATCCTCATTTTGGTTGTGTGTCCCGGTCCATTGTTTCCAGAGGTCAAGGTGTGTGACTTGTGCACAATCCGTATTAATGATATAGCACAGTTATGTGGACCGTCTCATTATTCTGTCTTTCCTTAGGTTCCATGTCAACCCTAAACTTGACCATTCAGACCCGTGGTAATGTATCTTCGGTGAATGCCCAACCTGTGTGCTGTGAAGTTATTGGATCTTTGATCAGCATATTCCGGGAGTTCCGTGCACTATGTTTGCTGCGAAATGGACCAATGTTGCGTCCTGTTCTTGCTCCACATGTGTCTTATTTCACACACACTCTGCATAGCCCATTGGACCTGGATGCACCAGTGAGTTTGGATTTTTCTGAAGCAGTGGTTCCTAATCTTGATCCCAGGACTTAGAGCATTGCACATTTTGTATGTCTCCTTTATTTAATACACCTGATTCAAATCATCACTTCTTTAGCAGAGAGTTACATAAACTGAACTGGGTGTCAGATAAAGTAGACATAGTATACAAGTATGAGAATTTGGAAGAAAATGTTATGTCTTGGGCCAAAATTCAACCCTAGACAACTATTCTTGTTCATGTTTGAGCTTTAGTACCTTTTAGATTGATGCATGTGTAAGTCCAATAGGTGAAATCTAATAGGTTGATTTTGTTCTAACATATGTTCCTTTTATAATGGACTCTGTTTTTCCTCTATCTTTCTCTTTGCATTCCAGGAATACAACAGGGACCAGGCAAGAGCAATATCCTGTGGCCTTGCCATGATACAGAGACCGCAGAGGACCCCAAAATTTCTCCTTATTCATGGTCCTCCAGGAACCGGAAAGAGTAAAACAATTGGTGGCCTGTTGTACAAACTACTGTCGTCGGTATTTATCTTTATGCCTGCATACTGTGTATGCTCACAAGGACACCTTAATCATACTGCAACTTTCATGATACATTTTTGCTGAGTGTGTGTGTGTATGTCTGTGTGTGGTTATCTGGTTAGGGTAATAACAGTGTTGCTTCTGTGGGGAACCTTCACTCCAAGACTCGACGGACACGTGTTCTTCTCTGTGCACCCTCTAACGCTGCCATTGACAGTCTGATGAAGAAAGTCATTGTGATCTTTAAAGAAAAATGCAGAAACATCAACGCTCCTCAAGGTTTCCAAGCTTGCACAACATGCATTGACCGCTGAAAAAAGCATGCATGCCATATCCTGTCACATTAAAGTATATGACGCAACACTTTTGTGTACAGGTAACTGCGGTGACATAAACTTGGTAAGATTGGGAAATGAAAGAACCATCTCGAAATCACTAAAACCTTTCAGCCTCGACCACCAGACTAAAGCCAGAGCACGTGAGGGACAAATTCATGCATTAACACCATCTGCATATGCATAAACTCTCAAATTATAAATTAATAAGCTCTGTGTGTGTTTAGAGCGAGCCCAGCAAACTGCAGATGTTGACAAACAAAGGCAGAAGGAGCAACTGGACCAGAATATTGACAATCTCTCCCAGCGATGTGCAAAGACACCGAAGGATTCTACTGATGTAATGCATCCTCCACGCATGCAATTATAGAGTTTCTATTAAGACAAAGAATATAGACTGTGTTCTGAATGAAATGATAGCGTATTGATTGATTCATGCATACTGAATGCACCCTACTACTTAAAAATAAATGTCATTTTATTAATGAACAATTATATTATTTTAATGCTGTCTTAAATTTCCGTAACCTCATGGGCTGGATGACAGTTCAAGAAGTTGATGGACAAGAAGAGGCAGCTTCTGAAGGAGAGAGAAGGACTGAGTCGGCAGATTAAAGAGGTAAACAATCACGTTATTTAACATTCATGTTTTACAATACTCATAATAATATTTCTACAAACATATCTCTTGTATTTTTCTTAGTATCGCAGTAGGCGACAAGAGAGTCAAGCATTTGTGCTGCAGAACGCTCATGTGATCTGCTGCACGCTCAGCACCAGTGGAAGTATTGTCCTCGAGAATGCATTCCGTCGACTGGGACATGAACCATTTAACTGTGTCATCATTGATGAGGTGCTAAAATGTCGTTGTTGTCATCTCCAATGAAGTGACTCTCTTACTGCTAGGACAACAGTTCAAACAAATACAATGTTTTTAATATGTTTTATTTGGCTTTTGTCATGGTGTTTATATCATTAATTTACTGATTAATCATTTTAAACCATACTAGCATGTTTGTCTTTGCACATTTGTAGGCTAGTCAGGCTAAAGAAACTGAGACGCTGATTCCCATGCTTTACCGAAGTCCTGCCATAATCCTTGTTGGTGATCCCAACCAGCTTCCACCAACGGTTGTCTCCCAGGTACCCCACCATATTAGCCATAGAGCATTTGTATTACCAACATACAAATTTAAAGTGTTAGTTCACCCAAAAATGAAAATTCTGTCATTAATTACTCACCCTCGTGTCGTTCCAAACACATAAGACCGTCGTCATTCTCTTACGCTGTCAGAATGCCAGCTCCCCATTGGCCGACGCTGTTCACGTGAGCACCACGACGCATGCGTGTGATGCTGACGCAAGAGCTAGCCAATGGTGAGCCGCCATTCTGCCGTAGAACTCTGACGCGCTGCACTGTATTTCCTACATCAATTGCGTAGGAGACTGACACAGACAAGAAGAAATTGTTGAATAAAGTCATTATTTTTGTTTGTTTTTTGTGCACAAAAAGTATTCTCGTTGCTTCATTAAGTTATGGTTGAACCACTGGAGTCACATGGACGATTATAACGATGTCTTTAATACCTTTCTGGGCCTCGAAAGTGTTAATTAAATTGCTGTCTATGGAGGGGTCAGAGAGCTCTCCGATTTCATCGAAAATATCTTCATTAGTGTTCCGAAGATGAATGAAGGTCTTACAGGTTTGGAATGACATGAGAGGAAGTACTGAATGACAGAATGTCTTTTAACCCTTCAAACCCATAAATAGTGTGTTTTTGTTTTTTAAGTTTTGCCTTGTAAATTTTGGCAATAAATATAAATGGCAGTAAATATGCAGTTTTTGCATTTTGTGCAAGTTATGAATCTGTGTGTTCTTTTTCGTGTGTTTGAACAGAAAGCAAAGGAGTTTGGCTACGACCAGTCTCTTATGGCAAGGTTATGCAAAAATCTTCATCCATCAAACCCACAACTTTCTCCCATCCTCCTCCTCAGCATGCAGTACCGCATGCACCCCGAGATCTGCGAATTCCCCTCCAAGTACATCTACAACAGTGCTCTTCAGAATGACAGGTACGCGCACACACGACTCTGTTTGTTTGGAAAGTTTACACTCAAGGCATTTGTGTAGAGGTAGAGAGATATGAGAATGCTCTGAAATCAGACTCGTCACCATGTTTATGATATGTAGGAAGGGGCAGGGCAGGCAGTATGATCAGGAGCAGTGGACTATGACCAAGTCTGAATTAAAACTCCTAAGGTCATTGAGAGGACCATGCTCAACACAATGAGCTGCTAACTGCAAACTAAACCGGGACCCTGCAGACCTCGAGAAACATGTTCCAGTGACATAGATGTTGCCGTCCTATTTGTGCTTGACTCCCACTTTGCTGTGAAGGCCAATTCATACCGAGAATACAAAGAAGAAAGCAACATAAATCAGATAAAAGGTGCATTCACCAAGAGCGACGTGAAAAAGCACTCGTTATTCATGCTTTATCAAAGGTGAAGTGTGCTGCACAAAAGATTGAAACCAGTCCTGTAGACTTGCTCTCTTTTACTGTCTTAAATCCCAGTCTGCAATCTTTTTTTTATTTATTTTTTTTAAGAAATATTTTTGGCCAGTAATTTTTCTCAGTTCATCTGCATTGTGAGGTTTGGCAAAAAGTAACATTTGCATGCAAGGTCAAGTAGAAATGTGGACTTCTGATTTGTGCACTTTTGTCCCACAGTGAGACCGCTCAGAAACGCCGTTCCTTCAGCTGGCCCTTCAAGCCCTACAAGGTGTTTGACGTGACTGATGGGAGAGAGATGAAGGAGAGAGAGTAAGAAATGGAGGATTGTGGGTGGGACTTTACTGCCTCTTGTGTCTGAACACTTAACTTATTTTGTTTCTCCATTGGTCAGTTCATTTATCAACCCCAAAGAGGTCCGTTTGGTCTTGCTGCTGTTGAAGCTGCTAGGCGAGAAGCAGTCAGTGCGAGTGGGTGTCATAACGCCCTACAATGCCCAGAAACAACGGATACTGGATGCCATTAGAGGTTCAGGCATCAACAAGCAACTTCAGTGAGTGCAAATTTTCTTAAGGAAAAAAGTTGGTTTTCATAGTCTTTCATCAAATTGTATGTTTTTCCATTTTATTGCAGCGTGCCACAAGAAATAATTAGTCTTTAATTTTTGCACAATGAAATATTTAAATATACTCTATTTAAACATAAATAAATTTTACCAGTCAAAAGTTTGGACACACTTTCCCATTCTCTTTGATGGGAAAGTGTGTCCAAACTTTTGACTGGTAGTGTTTATATACATACTTCAATTTTAATGTAGTTGTATTATAACATGCGTAACTGTGTTTTAGGGTGGACGTAGATACTGTCGATGGCTTTCAGGGAAGAGAAATGGACTGCATCATTGTGTCTTGTGTGAGGGCCAGCAGTGAAATGGGTTCCATTGGGTAAGTGTGTGTAGAGGGTATGCACGTGACGTCACCGTCGGCCGGAGTGACTGTGGTTACGCCCACTGAGTGGCAAAAAGACTGAGCGACAGCATTGGTTTTCGTGAATGCCATGAAAAACACAAAACATCTAAAAGGGGAAAGAGGTTTGAGATTGACTGTTCAAATAGATTTGTCAAGAAATTAGGTATATTTTTAGACTACCGAAAGCTACAGAAAAGAGAAGCAAATGGATCTTTGTAGTTGTAGTTTTGTGCCAATGCTGAATTTTGGGGTAATATCATACCCTATATATTGTATTGACAACTCATCAATTAAATATTTACCAGTTTACATTCTGCATAAATTGGATGATTTTAAACAAACACTTGTGCCGCGTCACCTCGTGGGTGGTTTCTACCGCGACCACATAACTCACGAGCCACTTCCTCTATTCATATTACTCAACTCCTGTAATAGGTATACCGTTTATAGATTCAGGAGGAGTCTTTTCACTTTACACTGATCACTACCGTACCCCCTAGGCCTACGGATAACAACCAAGCCTACCTGGGTGGGGTGGGTTAGCCTTCCACAGCTGGCTCTTCGCCCTCAGAGGACAGCTATGCCTGCTTATGCACTCCCACGGCCCACTCTTTTGCGACTGGTTGGCAACCTTGACCGGGCTATCTCAATACAAATCTATCTTTTTCACCGTCATCTCATGATACCCCAAAAGGATTCTTACTCCACAACAATGAACAGACTGAGACAATACTATCAGAGTTTGAGGGCAGTCCTCATTCTCATTTTATTATTTCTTGCAGAGGCTATTATTTCTTGCTGCTTCCATATATGCTCTCTCTCTCTCTCTCCTAAAGATCTTCCACCCTGAGAGCTCTAAAGCCCCATTTTTATAATCACTAATGACGCACTCTATTTACGCACATGTTGCTTCTACTTGAAGACATTTGACATATTGCTTTGACATTTCCTGCTTGCGTTAATTGTTACATTACTTGTGGCAATTGCTTTTATTCCTATTTGCGTCAATGGCATTAGCAATACACATTTATTTGACATTTTTTATCAGTTTTCAACCTTTCTAGACATTTACTTTTCTGACTGTCTACATATTTGACAGTTACACACATCAATGCTCTTCTGTGAACAGATTCACACAAACACATAATGCAACATACGTCATCTTTACAGGATGTGGTATACACAGTGCACAGTATTTGTTTTTATCACCTTATGAAAACTTTATGGCCCCTAGAGATCTTCCAAGATCTGTAATTCTCTAAATCTTTTCTTATATTTTAGATTTTTATCTAACTGTTTTGAAGAGAACACTCCATTTCTCTTGAGACCCTGACAAGAACTATAAGTTTTAGGGCTGGACATTATATTTATATATATATATATATATATATATATATATATATATATATATATATATATATATATATAAACATAAGTGATCACCCGGATCACAGGCAAATTTGCTTTATTTCCCCATCATCGAAATCAGGCTCATATACAGTGGGGAGAACAAGTATTTGATACACTGCCGATTTTGCAGGTTTGCCCACTTACAAAGCATGTAGAAGTCTGTCATTTTTATCATAGGTACTCTTCAACTGTCAGTGACAGAATCTACAACAAAAATCCAGAAAATCACATTGTATGATTAAGTAATTAATTTGCATTTTATTGCATGACATAATTATTTGATACATCAGAAAAGCAGAACTTAATATTTGGTACAGAAACCTTTGTTTGCAATTACAGAGATCATACGTTTCCTGTAGTTCTTGACCAGGTTTGCACACACTGCAGCAGGGATTTTGGCCCACTCCTCCATACAGACCTTCTCCAGATCCTTCAGGTTTCGGGGCTGTCGCTGGGCAATACGGACTTTCAGCTCCCTCCAAAGATTTTCTATTGGGTTCAGGTCTGGAGACTGGCTAGGCCACTCCAGGACCTTGAGATGCTTCTTACGGAGCCACTCCTTAGTTGCCCTGGCTGTGTGTTTCGGGTCGTTGTCATGCTGGAAGACCCAGCCACGACCCATCTTCAATGCTCTTACTGAGGGAAGGAGGTTGTTGGCCAAGATCTCGCGATACATGGCCCCATCCATCCTCCCCTCAATACGGTGCAGTCGTCCTGTCCCCTTTGCAGAAAAGCATCCCCAAAGAATGATGTTTCCACCTCCATGCTTCACGGTTGGGATGGTGTTCTTGGGATTGTACTCATCCTTCTTCCTCCAAACAAGGCGAGTGGAGTTTAGACCAAAAAGCTCTATTTTTGTCTCATCAGACCACATGACCTTCTCCCATTCCTCCTCTGGATCATCCAGATGGTCATTGGCAAACTTCAGACGGGTCTGGACATGCGCTGGCTTGAGCAGGGGGACCTTGCGTGCGCTGCAGGATTTTAATCCATGACGGCGTAGTGTGTTACTAATGGTTTTCTTTGAGACTGTGGTCCCAGCTCTCTTCAGGTCATTGACCAGGTCCTGCCGTGTAGTTCTGGGCTGATCCCTCACCTTCCTCATGATCATTGATGCCCCACGAGGTGAGATCTTGCATGGTGCCCCAGACTGAGGGAGATTGACCGTCATCTTGAACTTCTTCCATTTTCTAATAATTACGCCAACAGTTGTTGCCTTCTCACCAAGCTGCTTGCCTATTGTCCTGTAGCCCATCCCAGCCTTGTGCAGGTCTACAATTTTATCCCTGATGTCCTTACACAGCTTTCTGGTCTTGGCCATTGTGGAGAGGTTGTAGTCTGTTTGATTGAGTGTGCGGACATGTGTCTTTTATACAGGTAACGAGTTCAAACAGGTGCAGTTAATACAGGTAATGAGTGGAGAACAGGAGGGCTTCTTAAAGAAAAACTAACAGGTCTGTGAGAGCCGGAATTCTTACTGGTTGGTAGGTGATCAAATACTTATGTCATGCAATAAAATGCAAATGAATTATTTAAAAAAATTTTGTTTTAGATTCCGTCTCTCACAGTTGAAGAGTACCTATGATAAAAATTACAGACCTCTACATGCTTTGTAAGTGGGCAAACCTGGAAAAACGGCAGTGTATCAAATACTTGTTCTCCCCACTGTAAATGTCAGGAAACACGATCCTGGCTGCATGTCAATATCCATGGATCACTGGATCTTTGGTAAGTTGTAAGGAACACTATATCGAGTCCAACCTTTAGTTTAAACTGATAATCGTTTGCTTTATTTGCGTTTCCCATATTAAATCCAGTCATGCAGCAGCTCTTCTGCCACTCAGTCCGGCTGAGGGGGCGTGTTCCGTGACATCAATGCATACCCTCTATATCATTGTGAATTACTGAAATATTCATGTTTCTGGTTCAAACATTGCAGCATCTTTCTTCTTAAGGTTTGTTGGAAATCGGCAGAGGATGAACGTGACCATTACCAGAGCCAGATTTAGTCTCTTCATACTGGGACATCTACGCACACTCAGGGTAACATACAGATTTATACACTCGCTTGTCTTGACCCACCAGAAGAGGTGCTTTTAATGTTTTAATGAAATCAACGCATTTCTGCAGGAACAAAGCGATTGGGGAGCGTTGATTGAGGATGCTGGGAGACGGGAAACTATAATCAAAACAATGCAAAGAAATTTTGAAAGTGACGTCAAGAAGATTGTTAAACGAGATCCACCTGCTCGCAGTCTCTCTCATCCCCCTGTTGGGAGATCAAGCACTGTGACCTCACCTGTTACGCATACTCCTATGGAAATAAGCCCCGCCCCTGCGCCACACCCCCACCATGACCTGAGCAGCGGTCAGGCAGAGCAGCCAATGCCACGTCTAATACCTTTGGAATGCCCTAGAGACCCACGGATGAGTGACAGGCCCAGAGACCCACGGTTTTCAGAGCGGCGGCCAATCAGAGAACAGGGACCGGACAGGCGGGGCTTACCAGCACCACGCCTCCCAACACACAGAGATAATTCATATGATGGTGACTCTCAAAGTACCGGCCAATCTTCCAGATACTCTTCAAAACATCGTGGTTCCACCCCCCCAAGACGACACAGGAGATAAATTCATTATCCCTGTTTTTATTTTTCATTAAAGCTTAACAACAATTCGTTGAGAGAGATGTTTTTCCTCATGTCCTCTTCTCCATGTTTTGAAAGCATGCACCAAAGGGTCTGTGTTAACTCTTTCTCAGGCATAGGCAATTAGCTTGATGAATTATTTTTATAGCAGTACTTGCCTAATCTTGGACTCCTCCTAATCATCCTTTGCTGCTTAACACACATTGAATAACTATTTTATTCATGAAGAGGGATGTTTTGTTCCCTACAACAGATTTTGGTTTTCTTGGACCTTATGCTTGTCTTCCAAAAAAATATATATATTAATGCAATAACTGCACTTTCTTAAGCTGTTGGCCTTGCTTAAAAATAACCAATTTTGGTGTATCAGTCTGTATAGTTTGTCACTTATTTGAATGTAGCTTTGAGTTAAGGTTTGTTGCAGGGATGGATTTTCTGTGCAATTGTGTTGTGCATGAATGCAGTGCCGTTTGTGTTTCACTGGTTGTTTTATACTGACTTTTAACATGCTGGATGTGGTGAGTAGGTCTTTTCTGTTATATTTGATTGAGTCAACTGTTAGAATAGATTGTACAGGTAACTTTTGATTATAGACATTATTTAGGAGGGGTTAAAGAAGGTCAAGAACAGAACCAGAGGAAGTATTCCTTTAACTTTTTAATTTCAAATCTAAAATGTCACATGTTTGAGTTGTAAATGACTTAAGTTTGAAATTGTACAGTTGAAGTATACTAGCCAGATACCTGCAGAATGAGAGATCGACCCGCTACTGTGGTGTTTTTCTTGTTTTATCTTTTGTGTGACCAGTTTTACAAAAGTGTACGAAGAGGCCTTTGTTTTGTACGGATGCACTTTTTGTAGACAGGAAATTAAAAAAAGTTCCCTTTTTTTGTATTTACATATATATATTTATTTTATTATTATTATGAGAATCACTGCACCAATTGATTTCTGAAGCCATGCAACTATTCTTGATAAACTGCATGTTAGTGATGTGAGTGATCCACTTTTTCCCCCCACAGGGAATCCATATTTTTTTTAAAATACACTGAAACGGATGAATACTATGTTAAATGAATGTTGATCAATCAATACCATTGAATATATCGAGCCCACTCCCTGCCCTCAGATCTTTTAATATTTATCTTGTTTGTACATGTGTGCTTTATTGAAGTAATAAGCCACTCGTGGCTGTGGATTTATTTTACTGTGGTAAAATGACTAGTACATGGTTTCCAGTGGCTTATTCCATTTGTATGACTAATGATAAAATACACAAATTGTAAATGTATTAATATTACTAATATCAAGGAACAATTAGTCAACCACATAATATAGACGTGCTATCCGTTTTATCTATAGCAAAACTCGTGAAAAATGATTATATAGATATGCAGATTACTCACCGTTTGGTGAAATCCAAAACATGTCACTTAATACGATTCGTCTAAATCGGAGGAGTTTGGGTACAGGGGCTGCATGTCGATTTACAAGGTTAAATTTGTCAGCACAAGACACCCAAATAAGCTTATTTACTTAATGGAATTTGGAGTAATTACATGTGCTATCAACTTTGCGTCGAAAGTCTTTGGTTTTGATCAACCAAGCGCGCGCTGCACAGACTCTGACAGGATTTGGCGCGAATTTCTGAGGCGAGGCATTTTTACTTCACTACAAATTAAATAACTTGTATTCATAACGTTAAGATTAATTATTTTGTGAAACATTACAATTGTTATCGAGTTTTCATGTCATGCATGTTCTGTCGTTTTTTGCATACAATTTTTATATTGTACACTTTCATAACAGAGATGGGCACTCGAGTCGCATTTTATGAGACTTCAGACTTGACTCGGGACTCGACCTGAAATGACTTTAAGACTTGACTCGACAAAAAAGACTCGTGACTATTTTAAGTCTTTAATCCTTAACTATCGTAAATTAAAAAAATAGCTTTATTTGAATTTTATAATGTCTGCTTCACATGTACGTGACGTGGTAGATCGGACCCAATTTGATTACGGATGTCCGTGTAGGCCTAATGCGCGTAAACTCCGAAATGTCACAAGAGTCCCATCAAACATGACAGGATCCATCGTGCCATATGTTCTCACATTTGGATTTATTACCATGTCAGATCGGCTAGATGCAAAGAATGTGTGGAAAACAATTAAAGACACCAGAACGACATTTTATTAGACATCGCATCCACAAAGGTTAGTCACATTAACTCAAAATATGTTAATCCATTACTTAAAGCGCATATTTTAACATATCGCAATCAGTATGCGTACAGTTTTCTATTGACTTGAAACAACTGGAAACATTCCGAGGTTTGATATTTTCTGATAACGTCTGTCGTCAATAACAACGCTGTATAACAAACGTGACTGGCGCCATCTTGTGTAATGGATTATAACGTAACAGGCTGGATGTATCCCTTACATCTTAGGACTTTTATTACAAACAAAACAGATGATAGAAAGGTCATATATTTTGTATAATTTCTTAAAAAAAAAAAAAAAAAATAAATAGGATTTTTGAATATGACATCTTTTTTGTAAGACATGAAATGACTGAGAGTGACTCGGACTCGTGACAAAAGACTTCAGACTTTACTGGGACTCCACTGATAAAGACTTCAGACTTTACTGGGACTCCACTGATAAAGACTTCAGACTTGACTCGGACTCCAGATGAAAGACTTGTGAACATCTCTGTTTCATAACCAATATTTTTCACCTGTGTAGATTCGAACCCTGTGGAACAATAAAGAGGAAAGAATCCCTTTTAAATTGAAGGTAGCAGCGGTAAAACGTGCAGTGTCTCTTTCACCACTAGGGGGCGTAACGCTTCTAGTTTTACACCAGTTTGTCATGCCCCAGTTTTAAGCCCAAGCAACTCTGTATTATACTCTCCAAAGGTCTGTGCAGGCCCACATAATCTGTGCTCATAAACCTCAGTAAAAAGCTTAACAGATTTCTGCGGCAACATTTACAACCCAAATTGCAACCCTTCATAGAACACTTTGGCTGTATTCAGCCTTATTATCTTGTGGAATTTTGTTGCATTAGTGTTTTTAGAAGGTAGGCCTATTATGGTGGAACCATGATACAGAAATGTATTTGTTATTGTCCAGAGAGAACCAGAATCGTTGTAGTATATCACTTGTGTTTAAGAAGAGGTGGAGGTTTATGATGTGACATACTGCAAATGATTCTGAAAAGCTCAAACCTGTAGATGACCCACTCTCAATACCATTAACACCAATTAGGGCCCATTTATATGTGCATCATCTTTTTAATCATGTTTCTACCTGAAGGTGGTAAGAAGGAAGCTTTGGCCTCATAAGGAACCATTTTGACGTATTTTCCCTGTGCATACTGATATTCTGAGGAAGGTAATCAATGCTCGCTGACTAAGGTAAAAGCTTGATCCTCTCAGGTGCAGGACACTTTGCTACTGTGACGTGACGCAGCATTTTTCGCTCATCAGAAAGATGCTGGGTCAGCAAGGCCTCTGGAATCTTGCTTTTGTTGTAATTTTACATTATTGGAGCAGCATCCTGTTTGTTGTCTCACTGGCTCGGGTGTCATTTTCAGATATTTCATAAAGCCAGATGACCGCACAGAGCAAAGTAAATATAAAACTCTCTCTGGGTTCCTCTACGACTGCTATATAAGACTCAATAGAAGATTTGATTGGGTTGCTGTTATTATATCTTAATATACTGGAAGAAATAATATACTCACAATTTTTAAAGCTGGAAAACAGATTACTACAGTTTATGTAGTCGCAATATTATAATTATAAAGTGAATTTTAAATCATTTTATTTGTTAGTTTAAGTGCATGTTGAAATTTTTGTCATGTCCGGGGTACTGCAGTCATTTGTAAAATGATAAACTGACAATTAATTAAAATAAAAATAAATAATTTTAACTAGCAAATGCCATTTCCTTAATGACATTATCCTACAGGAAGTGACATCATTTTGGAGGGAAAACTACAGCACAAACACCAGTCAAGTATTAACAGTTGATTTGATGGATTTTTTGGTGTTTTGTGGTGTTAGTTGGTTTGGCACACTTTAAAACATCCTATTTGAAAGACCGTTTCAGTCTTTCTACTTCAAAATTTCATGTTTAATCCATTATGTTACTTACTGATTATTTGAAATCATTTGTTTATTGAAATTTACTAGCAATTTCTGATTGAAAATTGTTTCTACACCAATTTTTTCCCCTGGTGTAAGGTAGGACAATATCAAAACATTATGATATTATAAAAACAACTCAGTTACAACCTCATGTAAGTTATGTTATAGTATATTTTATTAGACATTTCGAATATATTTGCAGAATATATGAATGGCCTCTGTGATTTATAGTGTTCGTCTCCCTTTAGCTGAACTTGCCATGAACTTGCACCTGCATAATTGTAATCTCTTCTTTGGCCTTCAACATGAGATGAATGTTTCAAAACAGGCCATGCCACTATTAGGCAGAAGCTAAAAGATTTGATAAAAACTGTAGATGAGCTAATTAAAAGAGTTGGAAAGTACCCAAATTTATCTATCTGAAGATGAAAAGAAGTGGCAAACAACTGTAAATGAGGTGTGTGTGGCCTGGTAAACCCTACATTATGGGGACAAAATGTCCCCACAAAGATGGCAATATCGGAAAACCTTTTTCTTGTAGGGACATTTTTTTGGTCCCCTGTGTGTGTGTGTGTGTGTGTGAGTGTGTGTGTGAGAGAGAGAGAGAGTGTGTGTGTGTATTAGGGGTTGCACAGACTAGTCGACTTTAATACTCTGCCATGACGCTTTAAGCTTGACTTCGACTATAGAGGGCGCAACAGGATAAGAAATCTTTGAAGTCCACTTACGCTCCAAGTTAAAATGACAAATATATTCTGAGAGCGCACCACAAGATATGTTTGATTATACCATCTGGATGCTCAAAAATGATCGGGTGAATGCACGTTTTAAACAGCTTATTGTACACTTAAAGTCGCCATGAAATCAAAATTGAAGTTTTTTGGCTTTTAGTATGAATATGTTAGCCATACTGTTATCTATAAGCTGCTCCAAAACAATGACAAAATTCGCATTTAGAAGACATAAACATTCAAAACTTAGTCTCTCACTTCAGCCAATATGGATCAATGATTTTGATGACATCACTCTGCACTTCAGCTTTTCATCAGATTTTTTTGTCCAATCAAATGCTCTCTAGAATCTGAAGCCCCGCCCCTTCCATGTATTCTAATGGGATGCGAGACAAACTAAACAATCAAATTACACTTCAAATAATTTTTTCCCAAAGATGGTTTCTGTCATTATAGGTAGATTTTATCACGCTGATGTTAGTTCAAGTGTTCGTATTTTTAAAATAAGTTTGGTTTTAGTTAGTTATTTGATGCTATAAAAATGGGGGTGTGACGTCATGATTGACAGCTGAGATTGAGCTTCTCTGAGCGAAGTAGTCACTGAGGCACCAACTGACTTTTTTTCGACATTTTTCAGGAGGAGATTGGAGCTTTAGCTTTAATTTCTACATTTCCATAACTGTTTATTTCACACCGACATGAGTTGTTCTGCAGTAAACTGCACAAACAGATACTGCGGGAGTGTGGGCGGGGTTTTGATATCACGGCTCTACTTCCTGCTCTCTACTACTCAGGTCCCGAGGTCACTACTGCGCAGACGCAGGTCCCAAATCAGCACAAGATGTCAGCGCCATATTGGGACATTGGCGGCTTCACTTTTCCACAATGGAAGGTGCGTTGTCCATCGTTTTTTACAGTCTATGTTTCCAACAGTTAAAATGACAAATAAATGTATACCCCGAGAGCGCACGACAAGACATGTTTGATTATACCATCTGGATGCTCAATATTGATCGGGTGAATGCACAAACACCTTGTTCTAAACGAATGCGCTGCTGCATTGTAACCATAGACTGTAAAAAACTATGGACGTAGTGTCTGTGACGTCACTCGTAGGTTTCTGAAGAGCATTTTTTTAAGCCTAAAGTGGGCAGAGCCAGCTGTCGCCATCTTGGCAGCACGTCACCGCACGTCATTCCCGGATAACTGAAAATGGGCAAAGAGGCGGGACGTGGGTGGAGCTGAGGTGCCTGGTTGCTCTGCGGAACAAAAGTGGGTGTTTCTAAATTTGTGGGTGTTGTCAAACTGATGGGTGTTTATAAATCATGCAATGAAAATGATCCCCTTCACCCGACCCCACCTCTAAACCCTACCCACACTGACGTGGGCAAATCAGGTAACACAGTGGAAAACGGCCCTCTGTTTATAGCCTCGCCCACTGATCTAGTAACTCCTATTACTATCCTGCAGAGACCTATACTTGAAACCATGCCCGCCTAGCTTGACCATAGTGGCAATCCACCCGTCACTCAAGTGGCCACGCCCTTAATTATGCAGAACTTTAAGGCTTAATATCATTTAAATGGATGAGTTATAAAAAAAATTCACCCCCTCACAGTTGTCATGAAGGGCTAAATTAGCTATATAGACCAAACCACAATTTGTACCAGGCTGTAAACTGTTTTTTTCTGCTGTAAAGTTGGGCATTTTAACATGGGGGAGATACAGATTTGACTCCCTTTTGGAGCCTGTCTCTAGTGGCCAGTCGATGAATTGCAGTTTAAGTCACTTCCGTGTTGGCTTGGTTGTAACGCACACACATATCTCGCACAGAATCATTCAGTAGCGCAGAAATCCAGTGTCAACAGTGTTCTGTTATTTATCAGTAAAATAGCTTAGAAACTGAAAATTTCTAGAATATATTTCTTAGTAACTTAAACCCACAGCTTTACTATTAGCGAGACGCTGCCAGGTAGAATTAATTCACACGCAATCGCTCTCTCACACACTAATGCATTCATATAAATAAATGTAATATTTACTGTAACTTTATCTGTATCTGATTTAGAACGAGCAGAAATCTGTGAGAAATATAACGACCCAAAGACAAAAGAACTGATAAATATAAGCTGTTGTGAAGGAGCAATAGCCTTGTGGACAGCGCTGTGTCATGCCATGACTGCACAAGAAAACCTGCGTTCAGTCTCAGCTCGAGGTTCAGGCATATTCAATGTGTTCGTTATTGACGTCATCAGCGACTATAGTCGACGTCGACGCGACTTTTATCACATAAATGTCGACTTTAAAAAATTGTTGTTCAACCCCTAGTGTGTGTTAAGATATTGTTACAAAATGTTATTTTTATGTAGTGTTGAAGAAATGACCGACATAGAAACAACTCAAACGTGGCCAAGTAACAGTCACATTTACTGTAATGTTTACAGTGTCATAAAATTCCATTCAGTTCTTTTAGTTTTGTAAATCTGTTAACCGTAAAGTTTACAGTGTAATAAACCCCATCCCATACATTTCAGTAGTTTGCCATTTAATAAATTCTGCTTGGTACATTTAGTGCGTAAATTCATCCTCTGTAATACCTGACTGTAAAGTGTACAGTGTAAACTCTACGTTATAGATTCTTGTACTATAATATCTTGTGTGCTGTAAAGTTTACAGTGTAATAAAACCTTTTTGCCTCTTGAGTAGCTCCGAACCAAAAATATTCTCTACCAAAAATAGTCAAATAATGTGGGTTTATAATAATTCCATTTGATTAGATATCTTCTCTTACAAGTTGGATAGCGTGTTTGTGTCCTGAATACTTCGTAAATATCAATGATCTCTAACTGTGGCGACAAACATTCCTATAACAACAGTGCCTAAAATCTTAATAGTCATGATATAACAAATATCACAATAATATTCATACTCTTTGCTTGTTAGCGAATAACAGTGAGCGCTCGTTACATACATCTGAATGTTAAAAACTGCAGCGAGGGGAGTGTAAAAAACGTGAAGCCGGGCCCTTCCTGTCTTTCTGTGAAAATAACCTGCAGTCTCCGATCACTGTGAGGACACGCCCCTAGTACACTGAGCCAATCAGAGTGAAGGAAGTTGGGTAAGTATTGAATTTCGCAGCTATTGCACAAAAAACTCACGTCTTGTTGATTTTATGTGTGTGTGTGTGTTTTTGGTATTATTCGTCCTCAGCGTATACGTGAGGCGCACATTTTGAGTTCCATTGATTTCCAGCTCTAACAGAGTCTTTTTGTTTCTCATTCTCGACGTTCTGCACCCTGTAGAGGGCGATGGCGAGCATCAGGCCCTCTTGGCGCCGGTGCTGGTGAAGCAGGAGTATCTCAGGAGGCGGCGGAGCTCAGCAGGGTGGCGAGGAGTGGGCAGAGCAGAAGTGCCAGGCTCAGAGTGAGTGCGCTGGCACGGTTGCACTTTTTGCCTCCTTCGCAGCGCGACTGTTGGCACAAAACACCCTTAAAGTCAGGCGGACAGCTGCAGCGCTGATTCTGAACGCACGTCCCCCCGTTCTGGCACAAGAGTAACTCCTCGTCACACACGTTTGCTGTGGAGAACATAGGGAAAAAGTTAATGTACAACATTCCCAATCTTTGCTTTTTTTTATACTTTTTCCCCCAACATATTTATGCAAATATACACAGTAATATTGTGAAATATTATTACAATCGAAAATAACAGTTTTGTTATTGTAATTTGTTTTTAAATGTAATTTATTCCTAGGATACAAAGCTGAATTTTCAGCATGATTACTCCAGACTTCAGTGTCACATGATCCTTCAGAAATGCTGATTTGCTGCTCGAGAAACATTTCAAACAATGTTGAAAACTGTTTTTGCTACTTAATATTTTTGTGGGACCTGTTATGCACTAGCATTCAAAAGGTAATACTTTTATTAAGACACATTCAATTGATCAAAAGTGACATTTAAGGCACGTTGCAAAAGATTTCTATTTCAAATAAATGCTGTTCTTTTTAACTTTCTGAGAATCCTAAAAAAATTATCATGGTTTCCGCAAATATATAAAGCAACACAACTGTTTTCAACATTGATAATAATCAGAAATGTTTCTTAAGCAGCAAATCAGCATTTCTGAAGGATCATGTGACACTGAAGACTGGAGTAATGATGCTGAAAATTCAGCTTTGATCACAGGAATAAATTACATTTTTACATATATTCACATAGAAAATGGTTCTTTTAAATTGTAATATTTTTTCCACAATATTACAGTTTTTACTGTATTTTTGATCAAATAAATGCAGCCTTGGTGAGCAGAAGAGACTTCTTTAAAATATTGAAAAAAATCTTAATTATTCCAAAGCTTTTGATTGGTAGTGTAGTCTCTCTCTCTCTCTCTCTCTCTCTCTCTCTCTCTCTCTCTCTCTCACATACACACACTCAAGCATGGTCATTTTCATGGTGGCTTGTATCTGTGTCATATTTACATGGGCGTCTGGTGTCATTAGAAAGCCACAACGGGTCACAGTAGTCTGGCTACTAATGAGACCAGGTGCTACACACCTGACCCCAAACTGTCTCAGCAGTGAACAATGAGTGTGTGTGTGAGAGAGAAAGGACAGAAAATGATAGAGGAGCATGAATATTGCTATGTTCAGAATAGCATACTGCCATATACTTTTTCTGCAGTATATAATATGCTTGGAATACCTGGGATGACCTACTACTACAATACGACCAGAGCACACTGCGCTGAGCACTGCTTCAGAAATGCAACGCCATTAATTCATCACACTGGAAATGGAAGGTTAAGTTGATGGTAAGTAATGTCAGTTGTAGTTTTTATATTTGACTCATTTTACAAAATTAAATTAAAAATGCTAAATAATGAAGGTGATATGGAAGTAAACATGCATGTGATAAGATCATGTGACAACAATGTAGCACAGAGGGTTCTGGAAGTAAACATCCCATTCATTTTTTCCACAGGGGAATTGATTCTGAATAACTCATAAACCTTTTAAGACATGTACTGTGAGCGATTGTATATGCTTTTGTTGAAGCCATCAGCATGTATTATTTAAAACAAAATTAAAATCATGTTTAAAGGTGCACTGTGTAAATTTTAGCACCATCTAGTGGTGAGGTTGCGATTGCAACTGTCCACTGCTCATCCCTCCTTTCGAAGCACATAGAGAAGCTACGGTGGACGACACAGGACAAAGATGTCGTCGTCTGAGACAGCAGAGAGTAGCTAGCGCTCTGTAGAGCAGTTTGTCCATTTAGGGCTACTGTAGAAACATGATGGCGCAAAATGGCGTCTTCACTGTAAGGGGACCCGCGGTGATAGAAATGGCTCATTCTAAGGTAATAAAAACATAACGGTTCATTTTGTAAGGTCTTTATACACCACTGAAAACATAGTTATGTATATGATATTGCATTTCTGTCAGTAGATCCTCATAAATACTACACACTGCACCTTTAACAGTGGAATTCCAGGTGAAAAACTACATTACCCATAATTCTGCTAAGAATTCTCCATCAATCAGAGAATCGAAACAAGCAAATTGCACAAAAAGAAGTGTGCAGCTACTCCCATGAAGCACTGCAAGATATATGCGAGATGATATATATCATAATTTTTATATTTTTCGATCGTAATTCACAATGCTTCATGGGATTGTAGTTGTTTCACTCATTAAAGCTGTTAAGTACACAGTCTTGTACCTGTGTCTTTCTGTCCAGTTTTCAAAGACGTTTTTGCTTCCAATCAAAGTTTTGTAATGTTGTGATTCACCTCTTGGCTGGTTGGTTTGGTTGATGGCTTTTAACTCCCTAATGAAGACTTTTGAAAAAATTCTGTGGGAAAAATGAATGGGAAAAATACTTCCGGAAGCATCGCCGCTGAAAAAGTGGGTGGCCACTAATGCACTCTATTACTACTTGAAGTCATTACATGATGCGTTCTGTTTCACATACTATTTTTTTAAGAAATAGTAGGCAGTATATAGTGTATACGGCACAGAATTAAAGGACGTATGTCATTCTGAACATAGCCTATAAAAAAGAGTGTGTGTGAAGGGTTAAATGGACATGCCAATTTTTTTTTGCAATGCTGAAATGGTCACACTAAATAAAATTTAGTGTAGAAACAATTTGCACTCAGAAATTGCTAGTAGATTGTACTATTAATTGCAAAGAAAACGGCAAGAAATGCATTGAATTAAACATTTACAAACAAGTTTTTACAGCGCATGATATTTTATAAATGTAATACAAAAAACTCTAAAAGACTTGTCCAAACCATAATAAAAACTTATACCATTAACCAAACAGCACATCCAGTGCATTTTACTATACCCAGTAAATACTGGCTGCATGCAGATCCACTTAACCCTAGAACAAAACAAATCTATTTGAAGAAAATGACTAATCCAGCTCCGGAAGTGTGTCCCTAATGGATTCTCCCCTGTTCTCTCTCCTCACAGAGCTAGCGGTTCTGGCCGTGGGCCCGTTTCATCTTAAAGATGGATCACAGGGAAAACGCTGTGCGCAGGGGTTCTAAAATCACCATGGGAATCCAGGTACAAATGTGATCATTACCCCACAAACCAGTTTCCAATGAACAAGGGCTTCTTAGAATGTACAGATAGTGGGAATACAAGCCTCTTCATTATGAGACCACACCCCCTTTTTGTGCAACACAACTTGGCACCAATTCCAATGTTTGAATTATAAGCAGTACAATTTTTGGGTCGCTATAGTTCGATGGTCCATTTTAGACATTCTACTAACTTTAATGGCGTAACTAGACAGTTAAAGCATCTTTTTCATTTCTCAGCCATTCAGAAGTAATTACGTAATTACTTAACTCTGCTTTAAATCCACAGTAAAAACTAATGACTGCAAGCTCAGTAATTATGTACACTGTTACTTTTGTTTCAGATGGCTTTAGGAAACTAAAGTCTTGTAAAGGTCTGTGCCAATTAATATCTGATTTAAACCTGAAATTGGCTGAGGAGAATGGAAAGGCGACTGCACACTTTGACATTGATTTGTTAATTAGGTGGGAGAGTTGAATGAAGTCTGATTGGGAAGGTACTTACGGAAACAGCCCTGTTTCCAGTAGTAACCGGGGAGACATTCATCACATTTGACTCCGGTTGTGCCCTCTTTACACTGACAGAAGCCGGTGCCGTTACAGCGGTCGTGCACTGAACCCATCGTATTGCAGTTACACTCTGAAAAGAAAATATAGAATCTTAGTGCATACTTCGTTGCATTTTCAGTAGTTGCTTTTTGTAGTTAGAAAATCTAAAAAAGCTAAGAAGCTAAGAATAAGCATGCCAATTGTTTTTTGTGAGCAATAATATGTCAGAAAGATTGAATTTGTAGGTTAGTTGAATGTACATGATTGGCACCATAATGTCATAATTACCAGTAGTTTCTTATAACAGAATTTCTTATAACAATTAATACTAATTTGCTTGAGTTTTCCATTTTAATTGTGAATGTTGATGGTACAGTTTAGTTTGTATGCATTTTGTATACGTTTAATGAAGAATAGTGACGAAGTGTGCCAGAAAACACTCGTTTATCTGGTTTATGAGGAGACAAACTATTTTCTAAAGAGACTCAATCGCTTTATATGATGAACAGTTTGAATGAGAGAATGAAGCTCATGGGTTCTTGCGGAAGCTCAAACGTGCTGCGTAACACGAGAGTGAACCTCATTGGTTCTTGCTGAAGCTCAAACATGCTGCGTAACATGAGAATCAACCTCACTGGTTCTTGCTGAAGCTCAAACGTGCTGCGTAACATGAGAATGAACCTCATTGGTTCTTGAGGAAGCTCAAACGTTCTGTGTAACACGAGAATGAACCTCATTGGTTCTTGAGGAAGCTCAAATGTGATGTGTAACACAAGAATGAACCTCATTGGTTCTTGAGGAAGCTCAAACGTGCTGCGTAACATGAGAATCAACCTTATTGGTTCTTGCTGAAGCTCAAACGTGCTGCGTAACATGAGAATGAACCTCATTGGTTCTTGAGGAAGCTCAAACGTTCTGTGTAACACGAGAATGAACCTCATTGGTTCTTGAGGAAGCTCAAACGTTCTGTGTAACACGAGAATGAACCTCATTGGTTCTTGAGGAAGCTCAAATGTGATGTGTAACACAAGAATGAACCTCATTGGTTCTTGAGGAAGCTCAAACGTGCTGCATAACACGAGAATGAACCTCATTGGTTCTTGAGGAAGCTCAAACGTGCTGCGTAACACGAGAATGAACCTCATTGGTTCTTGAGGAAGCTCAAACGTGCTGCGTAACACGAGAATGAACCTCATTGGTTCTTGAGGAAGCTCAAACGTGCTGCGTAACACGAGAATGAACCTCATTGGTTCTTGCTTTTACTTGTCTTGAAAAAGGCGGTTGTTATCAAGTGGCTAAATGGGACTACAGAGGTTGTCGGGGACATTAAACGTCATCAGCAGAACAGGTAAACTTATCTCACTAGTCCGCTTTCACAGCCTTTCAGTGAAAATGTTTTCTAAATTAAGACTGATGGAGTTGTTGCATGAAGCCAGAAGTTGAGCGACCGTGGTGTAGTTCATTTATAGCCTACGTTTAGCTTTATACTTCTGCCGATTGTATTTAGGCTTCAAAATTCAAAAAAAGTTGTTTATTTGTGAAGATTATCATGACGAACAAAACATGTAAGAATCATAAACTTCTGTTGGCCATGGAGCTTATTTTCTGCAAAAGCCAATGGTAAAATCCCACTGGGTTTTTGTCGAGGGAACCAGGGTGATGCAAATTTTCGAGTTGGCCTACAAAAATACATCATCACTGCAGCACTCTATTGCATTGCGAACATATTAGTATATTATACATTTATAAATATTGTTAATCACACATTTTTTGGTAACACTTTACAATAAGGTTCCATTAGTTAATGCATTAAATATCATTACATTTGTTACAGTATTTATTGATTAACATTATTCGTTAACATTAGGTAATTAAAATACAACTGTTCATTGTTAGTTCATGTTAGATACAATTTTTGATTTTAATAATACATTAGTAAATGTTGAAATTAACATGAACTAAGATTAATACATGTATTTTTCATTGTTAATGAATGCAGTTAACAAATGCAACCTTTTTGTAAAGTTTTACAAAAGTCTGCTGTGAGTGATGTTTTATTATTTTTAGAAACTATCCGCTGATATTTTTATACACATCAGTATATTGCATTGGGCTGCAGCCAACTGTATTAGAGCAAATTACTGCACTTCTGTGAGAAATCCTCAAAATAGACACAATAGACTCAGTGCTATTGTGAGCTCAGGATGAGGTAAATGTTCTCCTCGTGGAGATGCTGGTGTTGACCCTGTGCCATGTTGGCACCTGGCACACACCCGATGAGGGCGAGCTTATTTGTGCTGACTTCACAGCACGCGTTCATTTACCCCGCGCCCTGCCTCCTCGTGCGGCAGATGGACTCCCTTCTCCGTCCTGGTACTCTTAGTGTCGGGTTGGAAGCAGAGCTGCTGAATTAAGAGCTGTGACATCCGGGTTTATTTCTGGAAGTTTATTTGAGGGCCGCTGGGAATCTCTAATATGACGCTCCCAGGAAGATAATGTTGCAGTTTAACTTTGTTGACTGTGGCGTCCAGTGCATTATCTCTTTCTTTGTATTATTTTCTCCTGATTTCACGTCCATAGTATTTTTCTCCAGCTATATCTTTTATGTTTCAATTAGAGGGATTTCCTGGCTCTGCTGGAACATTTTTTGATGCAAATTCCTGACTCTTGGATTTCCCTGATGCACACTTCAGTGAAATCCACACTGCTGGGAATCTTTAAAAATGTACTTTTTACACCTGGTATTAAGATGCGTTTTGGTTGATCGGATCAAGTAGACGAAGGAGTCACATTCCCATTTACACCTCGTCTCTTTTGTCCACTTTCAACCACTTCTGTCCTGCTTTCTTCGAGGGGAGGGTCTATGTATGTAAATGTATGTGTTTTTTCAGATCTTTCGATCTAATGGACGAAATAAGCTCACGCAATTCACATATGAACGCGACCGGAGACGACGGAAAAACATACGGAGAGCAGCAGCTGTAGTTTCTGCTCTGACAGCCGCAAGTGTTAGAAATCAGGAATGGTGAGAGAACATTGTGCTATGTTTTTTGTCATCAAACCAAACTTGGCTCTTCAACTGACAAAGTTTAAATCCCGTCTGACTAGCGCTCTTCTCATAATGTTTATGCATTAGGTCAGTGGGCGGAGAGCAGACAGTCTTTTGTGGCTGTTCAAACACATTCGATCACATAAGCATTTACACTATGAAAGCAATCCAGTCTAATGTATTTTTGTCTACCTCTGGAAGTGGTTGAAAGTGGACAAGCTCAAAACATTTTAGACCCTGTTTACACCTGTATTTAGAGTCGTCCACTTGTGATCCGATCGACAAAAACGAATCTTAATACCAGGTGTAAACATGGTGTTAAAGTAATTTTTTGCTAAATTACTTTTAGTATCTAAAACTGAAAAAAAGAGAGTCAACCACCAAAGACTGCCCTCCTCAGTTTTACAGCCTGATGCATTGCAAATATATTAAGGTGACGTAGATCGGCTTATAGCAAGGCCCAGTAAAATCAGGTATATTTTCCCTAATTTTCCCATTTTTCTGGATTCCGTTTTAATGGTTAAATTAAATTTTAGTAATCAAATAACATGTCTAATTCATTGAAATCATGTTCTTTTTGCACTTTAATATTCACACACTATTATTCAACACTTCATTCAACTGATTATTTGTACAGCCCTACTTTTTTTGCTGAATTCAGTGACATTCCACGTTATACTGTAAATTCCATTTTTATGACTGGATGCCGTGATTCCGTCTGCGTTTTCAGCATTGAAAATCACAGGACCCTATTATAGTCAGCTAGTGTTTCTGGTTCGCTTAATGTTAATTATTTAATTATTTAATTATTTGAGAGATACCATAGTTTGTATAAAAGTTAGGTGTATTCAGTTATGCTCGTCTCAGCTTTTGCCAGGTTGTCCATTGTTTGTGTTTTGCTTTGAGGATTTGTGTATTTGAGACAAAAATATGACTTGATAATTCAGACGTTTATCGTGTGCAGCGATTCAATATTGTATTCAAAGAACCAAATTATTAGAATTAATATTCGTTTCAAGTTTGCATTTGCATTTATGCATTTGTCAGATGTTTTTATTCAAAGCGACTTGCATTCAAGATATACATTTATTAGGAATGCACTGATACCTACAGTATACGAGTACTCAATATTACGCTCATGTCTTGCGCTTGAACAGACGAATTCACACAAAATTATGTAAAAACGCCCGTCTTGGTGAGTATCCTAGTAAACATAGTCGTTTATATCATAAGTGCACGTAAACAGTTGAGAAAGAAAATGCATGTGTAACAGTATATTGGTGCATTAGCTCTTAAAGGGACAGCAGCCTAATATTCCTGCTGCTGTGTTTTTAATGTTAATCAAACTACAAAAGACAAAGAAATCACTCAATGCCCTTGTCACAACCACGTTCTGTTTAGTCTAGTCTTCTTGGACATTCTGTTTGTTATCATCTGTCGCATGTCTTCCTTTGTTCTGTTTTCCCGCCATCATCAGTCACCATGGACACTGATCATCATCATCAGCTGTTCGTCATTTGAGTTAGTTTCTCCTGCTGTTCGTCATCTGTGTTAATTCATCTGTGTATTTAGTTCATGCTCGTCTTCTGTTCATTGTCTGGTATTGTCTGTGCAACAGAGCATGCTGTTACGCACACTGCCTTCTTCGTGTTAAATAAACGTAGTATTTACTTGTACCTCATCTTCATCTTCTTCCTCATCCTCGGACCGAGTGTAACAGCCCTTGACTGAATAACTTTTGTAACTTTATAAAGATTCATCTATTTTTAATTTATACAGTGAAGAATATGCAGTGTTATTTCACATTTGATTACTTTATTCAAATTCTGTACCTAAAAACTACTGTTAGACCTACATAAAAATCCCCCCAAAACACAGTTTATTTCATTTGTAGCCTATCTTTGTTTTATTGTATTTATTTGTAATTTGATTATTTGTTCTTATTTTATTACTGACTGCTTACTTGTCTTTAATCATGTTAAATTTACATTAATTAGGCTAGAAGTTTTTTGCTGTATAGCATGAAAATTGGAATAGAGAATTGTGATATTTCACTAGTATCTAATCATTTGAACAACTGAGCCCAGCTCTAAATATATGCTTGTCTATTAAATGAAAGATAAAATATGAGCAATAGAATGAACAGTGAAAGTAACGGAAGCTCATACAATTTTAACAGGCTTAATTAACCCTTAAATGCATGAATATTTCACCAATCATTATTACATATTTGGGTCCTTAGCGACCCGGATCTATATCTAACACGGATGGATCTCTACCTGTCGCGATAATATAAAACTCTCCTGATATTAGAGTAACAATTACAGAAGAATAAAACAAGGTGTATTTTGTTACTTTTGGAGCTTGGAAGGGTTTGAGCAGATGTTTGATACCATCATCACTGTCCTCGTCAGAGCTCATTTCCCAGTACATTCAGCATCTGGCTCATATTCGCCATCTCAAACATATTCTCAAAACTATCATTTTCAACATCTTCTAAATCAATATTTTGATGGCTGACAGCTTCTTCACCAGATCCACCATCAAGTGACAGTGACACTAGTATTTGATTTAAATTGTATTTAAATCGCTGAGCCATTTCAAGTTTTGCTGATGATTCTTCCTATTCTTTTGTTTTCTGCCTGCGGTAACTATGAGTGAAACGTCACTTCATCATTGTGTATCACCTTGTGGAATAAAGGTGAATTGCACTTATTCAGTCATCAAAGATTCAATTATTGTTGTGCAGAAAAAATATACTGAATACAAAAATATACACACTATACACTGTTACACACCTCGGGTCATTAGCGACCCTATACAATTTTTACAAAAAATTAATGGGAAAACAGGCATTCTTTTATAATTGATTATTTTTTTCTTGTTATATTGTTTATAATGAATTGATTAAGGAATACTAAGAAGATTGATGTCTAACTTTAAAAAAATCAATGAGGAGGAGGGTAACGAAAGACATCCCAGGTCACTAAAGACCCGAGGTATGCGTTTAAGGGTAAGCATGAAAATAACTGAAGGGAAATATATATTTGCTATACAAATGAAGCCAACTAATGTGATTCATATTTTTTTGGTTTTTCTACCCAGTGTATTTAAAAATTACAAATACAGTGAATGAGTATCGGTATCAAAAAAGTACCAAAAAAATGAAAGTATCGGTATCGGACTCGTTCTGGAAAAAGTGGTATCAGTAGCATCCCTACATTTTATCAGTTCATGCATTCTCTGGGAATGGAACCCATGACCTTGGCGTTGCTAGCCAGTGACATCTAATCATCTATTTGCCTTTGTTAGATTCATGCGCAAAATGCATGCATAGTAGTCTAGATATAATAATGCACACTGTTACTCACCGATACACACGTTCTCGTCGTCGGGCTCCGCAGAGGTGTTTTTGTAAAAGCTCATGCGACAGTGCTCACAGTTCTGACCTCGTGTGTTGTGTTTGCAGCTCACGCACGTTACTATGTTCAGGAAGTCGATGTAACTGCAGCGATTTGAGTGTCCGTTACATTCACAATCTGAGAGCGAGAAAGAAAGAGGCAAAGTCAGCAACACTAGATTAAAGTAAAGAAGGGTTAAAAGAGAGAGAAGAGCAAAGAAAGGTTCCTGGTTTTTAAGATATGGATGACTCACAGATAATACACTGGGAAAAGTGTATTAAAGGATTAGTTCACTTCAAAATGAAAATTTCCTGATAATTTACTCACCCCCATCTCATCCAAGATGTTCATGTCTTTCTTTCTTCAGTCGAAAAAAAGTTTTTTGAGGAAAACATACCAGGATTTTTCTTCACATAATGGTTTTCAGTTGCAACCAACGGGATGAAGGTCCAAATCAATGCAGTTTCAAAGGGCTTCGAAGGGCTTCAGAGGCTCTGCATGATCCCAGCCGAGGAATAGGGTCTTATCTAGCGAAACCATCAGTCATTTAAAAAAAAAACAAAAAAACCTTTATATACTTTTTAACCTCAAATGCTCAACTTTGGTGTTGTTCTTCTTCATGACTTATGACGCCATCACGTCGAAAAAGGTCACGCCTGTGACGTAGGTGGAAGTACCGGCCCAGTGTTAAAACGAATGTGCAAAGACTAAATCAAATGCCTTTTACAAAAATAAAGGTAAAACAACGATGTCGGACAATTTTAAAGTTGGAGGAGAACATGAGATAGAGTTTTTCGGCACTGGGTCGGTACTTCCAACTACGCCACAGGCGTGACCTTTCCGACGTGATGACGTCATACGCAGTGAAGAAGAACAACACCGAAGTCGTGCATTTGAGGTTAAAAAGTATATAAATATATATATATTTTTTTTAAAATGACTGATGGTTTCGCTAGATAAGACCCTATTCCTCGGCTGGGATCGTGCAGAGCCTCTGAAGCCCTTCGAAGCCCTTTGAAACTGCATTGATTTGGACCTTCATCCCGTTGGTTCCAATTGAAATGCATTATGTGAAGAAAAATCCTGGAATGTTTTCCTCAAAAAACTTAATTTCTTTTCGACTGAAGAAGGAAAGACATGAACATCTTGGATGAGATGGGGTGAGTAAATTATCAGGAAATTTTCATTTTGAAGTGAACTAATCCTTTAAGTGATTTATGGGAGTACGTTTTACAAGAAAATACTATTTCAGTCTTTCTACTTTGCAATTTTGTGTTTAATTCGATGTGTTCAATTGTCACTTGTTTTTTTAGCAATTTATTGTAGAAAATAGTTTCTACACCAAATTTGTTTCAGTGTGGGATGGAATGGGATGCAGAATGTCATTCAAGTTCAAGGTGTTGATATGTAAATGTGGGCGGTCATATGTTAATGAGCCCGTGACATCATAAGCATGGTGATTTCAAAAATGATTAGAGTTAGAGTATGTCTACAAACTACATCAATCTCGATACTGAATCAATAAAAAGCCATTGATTCTTTTTTTTTTTGCATCACTTTGAGTCTTTCCTGCTGCACCCACCCACAGCACTTACAGCTGAAATGAAGATTTGTGTGCGTGTGTGTTGCTGACAGGGCGATATCTCACACACTCTTACGGGAGTCTTGCCCACTCCTCATGCACGTGAGTGTGTGCGTGCACTCTAGGGATGTTGGAAAATCTGATGACAGATGTTTTCTCTAAAACAGCTGTTTCTCTGCCTCAGATCTTTTTGTCAAACTGCTTGGCTTCTCGCAGTTCCCATTCACACCTGTCCTGTATCTTTCTCTCATGTCGTTTCTTTCTGTCACTCACAGAGAATCAGTGTACAGTGTGTTAATGAACCACGTTCAGTGTCGCCCCTTTTTGAGAGCTTGATTTAGAGCCTTTTCACTTGATTTGCATCAGAGTGTCCTCTTAACGCAAGCAACACATTGCACCTCCATGTGACAGGTACAAGGTTTTAGGTAGCTAGAAAGTGGTGGTGTACACTTTTATTCAGCAAGGATACATTAATTTGATCACAAGTGACAGAATTTTTGTAACATTATGATTGACATTATCATTACTATTTCAAACAAATATTCTTTTAAACATTCTATTCATCAAAGAATCCTGAAAACAATCTATAATATCCGATAATAATCAAATCAGAGTAATGATGCTGAAAATTCAGCTTTGATCACAGGACTAAATTACATTTTAAAATATGTTACAACAAAACACTTTAGTAAAAATAGTAAAAATACAGTAAAAATAGTCTCATCAATTTTTTGGAATATCTTGTTATACCTTCGCTGTTACTTGTTCAGTATTTCTTCCATCTGGTTTTTGATTTTGATTGGCTGCACTTTAAAGATCAGCAGCAATCAGGGTCAAACTTCAAATAATTAGCATATGGTTGCAGGGTCATTCCGTGTCAAATCATCCAAATTTCTGAAACTTCCCCAGCTCAAATTTTTTTATTTTGTTTTTGATCACTGAAAATTAGTACAATTCAACAATTTAGACATGGAGTCAGGTTGGGGTCCCCATATCTATGGGACTGAACCATATAGGGCCTTAAAAATAGAGAGAAAAGTTTATTAAGAATGAGAATCTAGAAGGATATTGAATACTTTTAGAGTTACAATTATGTAAACTTTGGAAAAACAATACTTATGGCACTCAGACAGGTATGTTCTATGCAATTGAGGTGATAGAAAAAAACGAGATACATTTCTAGTTTAGATATTCCTCTTTAAATATAAAAAGTATCAGCTGTATCCAAATTGACCCACATTTGGTTTTCGACCACTGAACTTTACCAGTTTACTCATGGAGTCGCATTAAGATCCCCATATCTCTGGAACTGAACCATCGAGGGCCTTTAAAATGGAGATACCAAAAGAAAAGTTTGTTAAGAATCAGAATCTAAAAGGATATTAAGATGCACTATATTGCCAAAAGTATTGGGACATCCTCCAAATCATTGAATTCAGGTGTTCCAATCACTTCCATGGCCACAGGTGTATAAAATCAAGCACTAGGCATGCAGACGCTTCTACAAACATTTGTGAAAGAATGGGTCTCTCTCAGGAGCTCAGTGAATTCAAGCGTGGTATCATGATAGGTTGCCACCTGTGCAATAAGTCCATTTGTGAAATTTCCTCACAACTAAATATTCCACGGTCAACTGTTAGTGGTATTATAACAAAGTGGAAGCAATTGGGAACAACAGAAACTCAGCCACGAAGTGAGTGGAGCGGGAGTCAGGGCATGCTGAGGCGCACAGTGCGCAGAAGTCGCCAACTTTCTGCAGAGTCAATAGCTACAGAGCTCCAAACTTTGTGTGGCCTTCAGATTAGCTCAAGAACAGTGCGTAGAGAGCTTCATGGAATGGGTTTCCATGGCCGAGCAGCTCATCCAAGCCTTACATCACCAAGTGCAATGCAAAGCATCGGATGCAGTGGTGTAAAGCACGCCGCCACTGGACTCTAGAGCAGTGGAGACGTGTTCTCTGGAGTGACCAATCACGCTTCTCTGTCTGGCAATCTGATGGACGAGTCTGGGTTTGGCGGTTGCCAGGAGAACAGTACTTGCCTGATAGAACACCTTTGGGATGAATTAGAGCGGAGACTGTGAGCCAGGCCTTCTCGTCCAACATCAGTGCCTGACCTCACAAATGCGCTTCTAGAAGAATGGTCAAAAATTCCCATAAACACACTCCTAAACCTTGTGGAAAGCCTTCCCAGAAGAGCTGAAGCTGTTATAGCTGCAAAGGGTGGGCAAACTCCATATTAAACCCTACGGATTAAGAATGGGATGTCATTAAAGTTCATGTGCATGTAAAGGCAGGCGTCCCAAAACTTTTGGCAATATAGTGTATCTTTAATACTCCTTGAGTTACAGGCATTCAAACTTGAGACAAAAGAAACACAAAAACTGATTTCCCATTTTTTAACTGTCACCGTTGGCATATAATGCAACAAAGATTGCTAAAGTCAACAGAGTTTACTAATAGACCTACCGATCTCTGTGTAAAAATAAAATAACGATTCTGCCATCTTTCTAAAGTCATTTTTACTTCCCTGTAATCTGGCTCCAAATCTCAGGTGAAAACTGTCCACAGTGGATTACTCAATAAATATACATTTGTGACATTTAATATTTTGGCTTTCATCACTATTTATGTTTGTCTTTCTACAGAAAAAATATTAACAAAATCAAAAATTTGAACCGGGGACCTGGTTGAGTTGACACGGAATGTCCCTGCATTAATGCTTGACCTGGGGATAATGCTGTAGCTTGATGCTTTGCTTCACAGAGGTCAGTGTATTGGGCAACACTGATGTGAATCATGTGAAAGAACTTTTGTCTACTCCAAACAGGAATCCAAGTAAGATTATAATGAGTTTGGACCTTGAATATGATAGTCAGACGTGTGGAACATTTCACCAGCATTTAAACATGGCAAATAATTAAAATTGTATAGATCTAATGTTGCACTTGCTGTATATGTCTGTTTTTGTACATCAAAGGTGTAATCTAATTATATTTAATGTTAACTTATACATATGCATGTTTAAATGCATATAAACCAGATCAATTAATCAGCTTTACGAATTCTTAGCTGTTTCAGAACGTTTCAAATATTTATGCACACTTTAAAAGGGACAGAGATCGAGAACTCAGTACAGAGCCTGTCTCAGCACATAGGAACAGACAAATCAAGGAAATATAAATGAATCTCTTTCACACACACACACATACACATGTTACACACAACACACTTACCTTACATGTCACAAATAATAGAGAAAAACAGGGATGAAGGGATTGATGAGAGTTAGAAAGTAGACAGGAAGTGACATGTTGAGAAACATCATCAATCTCAGTAAGACTTCAGTTTCTGAACTCTCAATGTGACGTGTTCTAGAACTCTATACAGTACTAGCCATTAATTCACATCACCACTGTAACGTTCAAGAACTCTTCACAGTTATAATTTCACAAAAGTTATATATGGCGCTACCCTGGCTATTCAAAAACACTAATCTGTTCTAGAACTCTAGAGTAAAAGGGAACAGGCGGAGGTTCTAGAATCTAGAACATGTTTCAGTGTTTATGATTTGTAAGGAACTAAGGGGAGTTCTAGAACACATTACAGTGTTTTTGAATAGAATGGAACAGTTGAAGGTTCTAGAATCTAGAACCTTACTGTTCCTCTCCACTTATAAACACTGTAATGTGTTTTAGAACATTCCCTCATTCTTGTAAATACTGTGATGTTGTACTTTGAGATCTCTGTTTTTGTTTTCTCATCTCATTATCATGTCTTTCTCACCTGTAAAGTCATCATATATGATGCCTTTTAGCTGGACAGTCTGTTGCCCTCCAGATAGTAAGAACTTCAGAAGAGCTTCGGAGAATGAAAAGTCGTATTTTACATGTTGATCTAAAAACACTGCGATCGAGTCTACGGCAAGCAAACATGCAGCTATCAGTCCGGTTACGGGAGGTATGGGTTGTCTAATGCAGAACAGAATCATTGTGACATTTAACTGGCCCAAAAATTCACTACCAAGCATGTGTACTACAATACAAACTAAAAAGTGGCACACTACAGAATCTAATGCAGTTTATTGTTTATGTGGGTTCTAATGACTATGCATATGCAGTTATAGACTTCACTACTTACAATGCACTCCTACTCTACCTCACAACAAGGATACCTTTTTTCTTCTCTTCTTTGTCTTCCATTTTTTCTTCTCTCTCCCACTTATGGGTGGGCTTTCCTTCACCCTCTTTTGAGTGTTTGTGTGGCTCTAGATGAGCAAAGAGAAGGACTGAGCAATCCACAGATCAAGTAATAATGTCTGAATCACTCACAGGGCCACCATGAAAAAAAGACCACTTATGAATTGATCAGACAGTGCCATTTTACTCATTAAACTGGGTAATATGCACCTACAAACCATGTAAAATGAAATTAGCTTTAATGAAGCCTAAAAAAGTCTTTATAAGACAGATGTCATTTACCGTTCAAGAGACTAAAAACTACTTCCCATGGCGTTCTATTGAATTCTAAATCACGTCTACATTTTATACTACAGGCTGTGTGAGACTACCAGCTGAGCCATACCTTCAACATCTGTCTGTTTATGAGACCCTTCCTCCTCCTTCTCTCCATGTGGCACGTGTATTGATGAAACCATCTCTACTTTTGGTTCAGCAAATTCCTTTATTGGCCTGACAGAGTGCAGCATTGGTGGGATAGATTCTGGTTTTGGCTTAGACTTTAGGTTTGGCAGCACAGATTCATGTGTCGTCTTGACAGACTCTGGTATTGCCTCATGAGACTCCACTTTTGGCTCAATTGGTATGTGTCCATGAGGTTTATTTATTGACCCATGAGGATTCACTACTGGTTCATGATGTTTATGCATAGGCTCATGATGTTTCACTATTGGCTCATGAGGTTTATGCATAGGCTCATGATGTTTCACTATTGGCTCATGAGGATTATGCATAGGCTCATGATGTTTCACTATTGGCTCATGAGGATTATGCATAGGCTCATGATGTTTCACTATTGGCTCATGAGGTTTATGCATTGGCTCATGAGGTTTCACTATTGGCTCGTGAGGATTATGCATTGACTCATGTTGTTTCACTATTGGCTCATGAGGTTTATGCATTGACTTATGTTGTTTCACTATTGGCTCATGAGGTTTATGCATTGACTCATGGGGATTCACTATTGGCTCATGATGTTTCACTACTGGCTCATGAGGATTATGCATTGGCTCATGTTGTTTCACTATTGGCTCATGAGGTTTATGCATTGACTTATGTTGTTTCACTATTGGCTCATGAGGTTTATGCATTGACTCATGGGGATTCACTATTGGCTCATGATGTTTCACTATTGGCTCATGAGGATTATGCATTGGCTCATGTTTCACTACTGACTCATGAGGATTATGCATTGGCTCATGATGTTTCACTATTGGCTCATGAGGATTATGCGTTGGCTCATGATGTTTCACTATTGGCTCATGAGGTTTATGCATTGACTCATGGGGATTCACTGTTGGCTCATGGTGTTTCACTATTGGCTCATGAGGTTTATGCATTGACTCATGGGGATTCACTATTGGCTCATGAGGGTTATGGATTGGCTCATGATGTTTCACTATTGGCTCATGAGGATTATGCATTGGTTCATGTTTCACTACTGACTCATGAGGATTATGCATTGGCTCATGATGTTTCACTACTGGCTCATGAGGATTATGCATTGGCTCATGATGTTTCACTACTGGCTCATGAGGATTATGCATTGGCTCATGATGTTTCACTACTGGCTCATGAGGATTATGCATTGGCTCATGATGTTTCACTATTGGCTCATGAGGATTATGCATTGGCTCATGTTTCACTACTGACTCATAAGGATTATGCATTGGCTCATGATGTTTCACTACTGGCTCATGAGGATTATGCATTGGCTCATGTTTCACTACCGGCTCATGAGGATTATGCATTGGCTCATGATGTTTCACTACTGGCTCATGAGGATTATGCATTGGCTCATGATGTTTCACTACTGGCTCATGAGGATTATGCATTGGCTCATGATGTTTCACTACTGGCTCATGAGGATTATGCATTGGCTCATGATGTTTCACTACTGGCTCATGAGGATTATGCATTGGCTCATGATGTTTCACTACTGACTCATGAGGATTATGCATTGGCTCATGTTTCACTACCGGCTCATGAGGATTATGCATTGGCTCATGATGTTTCACTACCGGCTCATGAGGATTATGCATTGGCTCATGATGTTTCACTACTGGCTCATGAGGATTATGCATTGGCTCATGATGGTTCACTACTGACTCATGAGGATTATGCATTGACTCATGAGGATTCACTATTGGCTCATGAGGTTTATGCATTGACTCATGGGGATTCACTATTGGCTCATGAGGATTATCCATTGGCTCATGATGTTTCACTACTGGCTCATGAGGATTATGCATTGGCTCATGATGTTTCACTACTGGCTCATGAGGATTATGCATTGGTTCATGATGTTTCACTACTGGCTCATGAGGTTTATGCATTGACTCATGGGGATTCACTATTGGCTCATGAGGTATATGCATTGACTCATGAGGATTCACTATTGGCTCATGAGGTTTATGCATTGACTCATGGGGATTCACTATTGGCTCATGAGGTTTATGCATTGACTCATGGGGATTCACTATTGGCTCATAAGGATTATGCATTGACTCATGGGAATTCACTATTGGGTCATGAGGTTTATGCATTGACTCATGTTGTTTCACTATTGGCTCATGAGGTTTATGTATTGACTCATGAGGATTCACTATTGGCTCATGAGGTTTATGTATTGACTCATGAGGATTCACTATTGACTCATGAGGATTCACTAGTGGCTCATGAGGTTTATGTATTGACTCATGAGGATTCACTATTGGCTCATGAGGTTTATGTATTGACTCATGAGGATTCACTATTGGCTCATGAGGATTCACTATTGGCTCATGAGGTTTCATTATTGGCTCATGAGTTTTATGCATTGGCTCATGAGGTTTTGCTGGTTGCTCATGAGGATTCACAATTGGCTCATGAAGTTTATGCATTTGCTCATGAGGTGTCACTATTGGCTGATGAGGTTTTAATATTAACTCATTAGATTCTGGTGCTGGCTCTTTATATTTCTGTATTGGTTCATGAGATTCTTGTATTGACTCATGAACATGAGGTTTATACATTGGCTCATGTAACTCCGATATTGGCTTGACAGGCTCTGGAACTGACTCTGCAGATTCTGGCACTGACTCGACAGACTCTGGCTCTGATTCAGCAGGTTCAGGTGCACTGGTGACTAATAAGATGATTCAGAGATTGAACACATACAGCAGATAAACAGTGGAATAAAAAACACATTGAGACACTTCATACCAGTTTCTTCCCTGTGTCTGTTAAGCTCCAGAACACTCTCCACTCTCTTTACTTCTTCTTCAATTGCTTCATGTTTCCCAGAAGTCTGCTCTTTCTTCTCAGAAATCTCCTCACCCTTCCCAGAATCCTCCACTGGTGGTGCTGTAGGGATTGCTTGGGTGCAATCATTCGAATAATCACAATGTTGGTTCATACACACAAACACATACACATTGTGTTGTGCTCTATAAACAGCCATTGAACAGCCAGCACACTAGCCAGAAATAACAACCTGTACATCAATCATAAGTCTTTCACACTTTACATTCAATCTATAGCAAGCACAGACCACAAACTCCTCTGAGGTCTCTATACTACACTTTTCATTATTAACAACAGATTAGGGAAATGTCACTAAAACCACATCTACCACGGTACTAGAACTCTTGTTGGACGCCTAACAATACCTTGCACAGTCTGTTTCTCAATTTCTCTGTGGTGTGTCCTCTCTTTTTCAACAGGAATCATGTTTTGTCCTGGGTGCTTGGTTTGGGGATTATGTCTGTGAGATACTGCAGTTTATCAGAAAGAGGGAAATGTAATTTTGGCTTTGCATGGTTTTTAAAATCAGGCTAAAAACACAGAATGACATAACACTAATCAATAGCACATTATGTCTCAATGAAATTTAAATGACAGGTATCTCTACTGGTTCCTTTGGATGAGATTCTGCTTTGTGTAGGACTTTCAATCACCAGCCAGAACAGGTTTAGAAAATGAGAGTCTTTTGGGAAATAAAAAATTATTTCATTAATTTAAATGTTCTAAAAGGTTTCCATAATTTTGTATTTTATTATATATATATATATATATATATATATATATATAATAAAAAATGTAATATAATACAGTTTATATATATATATATATATATAGAGAGAGAGAGAGAGAGATTTTATATATTTATTTTACATACTAAGTTAATTTTATTTATGTAATATGTTCTACCTACTTAGATTTTTATGTTTCGAAAGATGTCTCTTCTGCTCACCAAGACTGCATTTATTTGGTCAAAAATACAGTAAAAACAGTAATCTTGTGAAAATATTACACTTTTAAAAAACTTTTATTTATTTAATATTTATTAAACATATATATATAAAATGTAATATATATATGTGTATGTATGTGCTGTCAAATCGATTAATCGCATCTAACATAAAAGTTTTGTTTTCATAATATGTGAGTGTGTGTATATAAGGAAAAGTGGTGAACCAGCGACAGGCTCATTGATGCACGTGGGGAGTGAAGGCTGGCCCGTGTGGTCCAATCAAACAGACGAGCTACTGTAGCTCATATTGCTCAAGAAGTTAATGCTGGTTCTGATAGAAAGGTTCCAGAATACACAGTGCATCGCAGTTTGTTGAGTATGGGGCTGCATAACCGGAGACCAGTCAGGGTGCCCATGCTGACACCTGTCCACCGCTGAAAGCGCCAACAGTGGGTACGTGACCATCAGAACTGGACCCCGGAGCAATGGAAGAAGGTGGCCTGGTCTGATGAATCACGTTTTCTTTTACATCACGTGGATGGCCGGATGCGTGTGCGTCACTTACCTGGGGAACACATGGCACCAGGATGCACTATGGGAAGAAGGCAAGCCGGCGGAGGCAGTGTGATGCTTTGGGAAATGTTCTGCTGGGAAACCTTGGGTCCTGCCATCCATGTGAATGTTACTTTGACACGTACCACCTGCCTAAGCATTGTTGCAGACCATGTACACCCTTTCATGGAAACGGTATTCCCTGGTGGCTGTGGCCTCTTTCAGCAGGATAATGCGCCCTGCCACAAAGCAAAAATGGTTCAGGAATGGTTCGAGGAGCAAAACGAGTTTGAGGTGTTGACCTCCAAATTCCCAAGATCTCAATCCAATCGAGCATCTGTGGGATGTGCTGAACAAACAAGTCCGATCCATGGAGGCCCCAACTCGCAATTTACAGGACTTAAAGGATCTGCTACTAATATCTTGGTGCCAGATACCTCAGCACACCTTCAGGGGTCTAGTGGAGTCCATGCCTCGACGGGTCAGGGCTGTTTTGGCAGCAAAAGGGGGACCAACACAATATTAAGAAGGTGGTCATAATGTTATGCCCGATTGGTGTATATATAATATATATAAATACAATAATATATATACATATATAAACATATATATATATATATATATATATATATATATATATATATATAAACAAACTTTTATGCTAATTTAATTAATGTTTCGAACTAAAGTGAATGCACTTCTGAGTGATTTGCTATGTGGTTGCAAGGGAGTACTAAAATACATGAAAAGTGGCACATGACGTTAAACAGACAAACCAAAACTGCATGCAATTAATCTCGAACGACAGATCGATGTTGTTTGAGGTACACAAACGCTCCTGCGTGTACACAACGACCATGCTGTAATTTCATTAGCACACGTACACGCTATGCTACTGGGAATCTCAAAGATCTCCACCTTTATTAAATCCATCCGAGGAGCTGCTCTGTCTCGCGTCTCAGCTGAGCGGTTTATTCCTCACTCCGTTTTTTCATGCCAGCTTGACGTTTTCTGATCTGAGCTCGAGCTGGAGTTCTCGTTCACTCATTAAACGTCATGCAGTATTCATTCCTCGGGTGCGTATGTGCGCTTCGATCAATGAGTGTGTGTGTGTGTGTGTGTGTGTGTGTGCGTGTGTGTGCGGTGGTTCTTTGTTTTATTATATTCACGGGCTGCCCTAATCCGCTTTGTGCTGAAAGATGCAAAGTCACTCTATATTTTGACAGAGGAAAACACTGTCTAATTGAGCATTGATTTCCCACTGTGCACATGCTTTGGAGCCGTTACCCACAATCCTCTAGGGGTACGTCTGAGTAGATGACTTACTGGCAGCAGAGTCGCTGAGCTCTTGGCTTGGCTACAATGCTTTGACTGCCAAAACAAGTCTTTGAAAGATGCTTCTATAGCATACTAGTAACACTAACACACGCACACACTAAACTAGTGCCCTTACCTTTGATCTCTATATGTCTGTGAACAGGCCCCTCCTCCAGGGGTGTGGCTGTGTGGGGCGTGTCCTCAGTGAGAGTATGAGAAGGGGGTGTGTCCTCAGTGAGAGTATGAGAAGGGGGTGTGGCAGGGGGCAGGGCTTCTGTAGTGGAATAAAATGCCTTAGGCTCTATTTTAGCTGGTGGGACGTGGTTTGCAGTATCTACGTGCGCTGGAGGAGTATCTAATGGGATTTGAGGGGGAGTGTAATAGAAACGGGTTAGAGAAACCAGAGTCAGCATGGAATACACGCACACATACAAAGTGCTGAGCTTAACAAAACCTCTTGCATTTTAAATCTTGTAGTTCGGTTCTTGCAGTAGCTTTCAAGGCACATGGGGGGCGCTAGTGTCAAGTGGAATTCCATTCTGCACTGCAGAGGCAGTTATGAATTCATTCCATGTTCAATCTGTGAATTAAAATATTCATAATGGAATACTAGCGTAATGCTTACTGTGCACTGTATACTGTCCAGGGTTGTGCAAAATTCAGAACTGAACGATCGACTCCCTGTCAATGAGTATTAATTTCTGATGAATTAGTCACACCCCACAGGAAGAGGATTTTACTGAATTGCAATTAAAAGTAATTCAACATGTTCATTCTGCTAAATTAAGTGTTTCATTTGTATGGGATTGCATTCCTGCCGAAAGTATTGCGGTCACAGATTAAAAAACAATAAGCGTGAATCAAAATTTTTAAAACACATGTAAAAAATATATTGCACAAACTGAAGAAAATAATGCAAAATGATCAGAATAGCAAACAACGTGGTCACGGATCAAATTATAGTAAGCGTGAATCAAAAAATTAAAAGTGCATTTAAAAAAATAACAAGCATGAATCAAAACTTTAAACACATTAAATATTATATTGCACAAATCTTAAACTTGTGTTTGTGTCCTTAAAAGTTGTTTTCCTTGGTTTTATTACTCTGCACTTTGTGCTCTCGTACACTTTCTGCTCATATTTGACTCTTTTGTATTTTTTCTCTTCGCTCTTCTTTCCACGTTCTGCTCTTGCTTTTCCAAATGTTGCGGTTTGAGTTTCATGTATATTAGGACGTGCAACTTTTAAGAACACATAAACATAAGTTTAAGATTTGTGCAATATAATTTTTAATGTGTTTAAAGCTTAGATTCATGCTTGTTATTTTTTTAAATGCGCTTTTATTGTTTTGATTCACCCTTATTATATTTTGATCCGTGACCATGTTGTTTACTATTCCGATCATTTTGCATTATTTTTTCAGTTTGTGCAATATATGTTTACATGTGTTATTAAATTTTTGATTCATATACATTTTTAATATACATGTATTGTCTGTCTATCCATAAGGCCTCTATAAATCTTAAAACTTAAAGGTTTGAAAACATTCTTCAAAACTTTTGAACTACTTTTAAACATTTAAAAAATATCTAATTTGAATTGTAATTCATTCTGTTTGCTACATCAATTAAAATTCAAGAATTGAATAGGAATTGAAAAGTTATTTTCAATTCAGTTCTGAAACACACACAACCCTGATATGGCTTACTATTTTTTTTTTATTTTTTTTTTTAAATGTGATGCATTATGTAACAACACATTTTTAAAACACTTGTTTTGCTATTGTGTTAAATCAGTGCATGCAGTTTTTATTTTAGATAAAAATGTCTTCACGGTTGCCAGTCCAATGCAACAAGTCAAGAAAGAGACGAACTTGTGGGTTGTGGATATTTCTTGTGCATTCTGCAGAAAGCATGCTAAGTCATTTGAACATATTCGGATTATCTGACCAGAGCACATTTGTAATATCAGAGGTCTTAAGTGAGATGCTGTTAGATCGTGACACTGCGGTTTAATGCAGATTGTCAGTATGCATGTGTTTGTGCATGTGCATGTGTTTGTGCGCGTGCGCTCATGGAGTTGCAGATGGCGCTCTGTTGGATTAAGGCACATTACATCATCATTAAGCTCTGCTAGTAAGGCAGCAACTATGTAAAGTACCTTATATAGCATAGTATATTACTCTAGATATGTTATATTCAGGACTTGCTGTGTCCAGCAACTCATACATATGTTTCATAAAACAATCAAGTGTAATAATTGTTGTGATTTGCATTACATTGTAAAAACTAGTATTTAAAAAAAAAAATGTGTAGCCTGTCACATCTTGTCATGGCGCATATGCACATGAACGCAAGGTGGTTGAGCTGAAAAGTTAACCTAATCAGTATGTTTTTTTTTCACGGTACACTCATTTTATATAACTTGGTTTCTAGATCTAAATCTCTACAATCTATGCAGATGCTACGCATAATGTCTAGCTTTTTTTCCCTTCAAACTAGGTTACTACATTATTGCTACAACTACGGGTGCCTTTGAGGGTCACCCTGTCCCACCTGTTATAGCTGTAGTGAAATCTTCAGCTGAAGTGTCAGTCACTGTTGGCATTAAAGACGAACAACAGCAAATGAATAAGCATTTGAAGACAACACCTGCAGCCTTTAGCTGAAACTACAGCAACAGAAGAACTCTGATTTAATGCTGCGTTCCATTCAAAGTCAAATACGGATTATTCCTTTTTGATATCTCTTTGTCTTCCGATCATATACACTACTGTTCAAAAGTTTTGGGGTCGTTTTTCTGCTCACCAAGGCTGCATTTATTTGATCAAAAATACAGTGAAAACAGTAATATTGTTAAATATTATTACAGTTTTAAAAAACAGTTTTCTGTTTGATTATATAGTAAAATATAATTTATTCCTGTGATCAAAGCTGAATTTTCAGCATCATTACTCCAGTCTTCAGTGTCACATGATCCTTCAGAAATCACTCTGATATGCTGATTTAGAGCTCAAGAAACATTTATGATTATTATCAGTGTTGAAAACAGTTGAGCTGCTTCATATTTTTGTGGAAACAGTGATAGATCTTTTCCAGGATTCTTTGATGAATATGTTTAAAAGAACAGTATTTAATTAAAATAGAGCATTTTGTAACTTTATAAATGTCTTTACTGTCATTTTTGATTAATTTTATGTGTCCTTGCTGAATAAAAGTGTTAATTTCTTTCTAAAAATTCATACTGATCCCAAACTTTTGAACAGTATACAAAACAAATACTGACCGATATATCTCTAAGATGTAATGTTGGAACTTTGACTCCTTAATGCATTTCATTCGCTTAAATTATGCTAATTTTCCTAAACTAAAGAGAAGAATCATTTACTGACTGTCTTCCTGTCATTTCCTGTGGTGTTTGTGTGTACTGGTTTGTTCTTCCTCTTGTGGCTATTCGCACACACTGACCGTATAATCCCTGTGTGTGTGTGTGTGTGTGTGTGTGTGTGTGTGTGTGCAGAAGGACATTGATCCCACACACATTAATACGAACACACACTGTAACGGTCTGGGTATATGTTACTTTAAGACCCATGTCTGGGGTTTCCCCGAGCCTTGCATTTGTGGGGAGAATGACTGAGGCGAATATATGCTGCGCCGTTCTGTTCTACTTTGTGCTTTTTTTTAAAAAACAAAATACAATCGTGAACGGTAACCTGTGTCATGTGGATCATTTAGGTTACAACACGTACACTGGCCTACATATCATCTCCCCCCTTCTTGCACAGTTGAGCATGTGTGTTTGTGTTAGTGTGGTGTGTGCATGTTATGTGATTGTGTGTGTGTCGTTTCCCCTGTGTGGGAGACCTGTACACCTTTAGACTACAGGGGAGAGAAAACACGGACATGATCTATGAGTTTGATTTCTCTAGGCCATATGCTAAACACACACACACACACACACACTCTCACACACTCTCACACACAAACCAAAAAGAGCCATGTGTAGTTAGTTGCCTTGCACAAGAATACACACTCTGTCTGTTATGCTGCTTTTTAAAAATGGACAGGATCTACTCAGCATTCCTTTAAACATGCTCCGCCACAACGCATAAAGTCAAGCGAGTTTGAGAAAACTTTCTGACCGAGTTAAACCGCGTGTGTTTTGTAAACCGTTCTGCTTCGAGATCCTTCAAATGTGTTTGAAATAATAGATATTTTCACACACACATACAAACACATACAAACCAATGGTCGTCTAATCTGAAAGAACTGCTGAAAAGTTAAAGTAGCAACTGTTGTCATGGAGGAAATCGATTGTAGAGGTATCGCTTAGAAACATTTACCATCATAATCATAGTTCCTATGAAAATATCATAGTTACTGTACACCGATCAGGCATAACATTATGACCACCTTCCTAATATTGTGTTGGTCCCACTTTTGCTGCCAAAACAGCCCTGACCCGTCGAGGCATGGACTCCACTAGACCCCTGAAGGTGTGCTGTGGTATCTGGCACCAAGATGATAGCAGCAGATCCTTTAAGTCCTGTAAGTTGTGAGGTGGGGCCTCCATGGATCAGACTTGTTTGTTCAGCACATCCCACAGATGCTCGATTGGATTGAGATCTGGGGAATTTGGAGGTCAACACCTCAAACTCGTTGTGCTCCTCGAACCATTCCTGAACCATTTTTGCTTTGTGGCAGGGCGCATTATCCTGCTGAAAGAGGCCACAGCCACCAGGGAATACCGTTTCCATGAAAGGGTGTACATGGTCTCCAACAATGCTTAGGTACGTGTTAAAGTAACATCCACATGGATGGCAGGACCCAAGGTTTCCCAGCAAAACATTGCCCAAAGCATCACACTGCTTTGCATAAGCATTCTTCCATTGCTCCGTGGTCCAGTTCTGATGCACACGGGCCAGCCTTTGCCCCCCCCATGTGCATCAATGAGCCTTGACCGCTTGCCGGTTCACCACTGTTCCTTCCTTGGACCACTTTTGATAGATACTGACCACTGCAGACCGGGAACACCCCACAAGAGCTGCAGTTTTGGAGATGCTCTGACCCAGTCGTCTAGCCATCACAATTTGGCCCTTGTCAAACTCGCTCAAATCCTTAAGCTTGCCCATTTTTCCTGCTTCTAACACATCAACTTTGAGGACTAAAAGTGCACTTGCTGCCTAATATATCCCACCCACTAACAGGTGCCGTGATGAAGAGACAATCAGTGTTATTCACTTCACCTGTCAGTGGTCATAATGTTATGCCTGATCGGTGTAGTTATTGTTACTACTGTAAAACCACTATAAATTAATACACAGAGAGCTTTCTTTTTGTTTTGTTTTTTTCTGTAATTTTCTGTAAATGTCCTCTTATTGTATGACAACAATTGTCTCATTTGTGCTTATTTTTACTGTAAAGAAATAATAAAATTATCATTTAAAAAAAATTTAACTTTTAAATATTAAATTATTAGTTAATATGTATAATTAAGCTTTGATAATTAATAGAATATAAATAATAGATAATTAATGTAATCTAATAATTGTATTGTTTTTTATATTTATACTTTATTATATGTATTGATTTAGCATTTATTTTTATATTTTCAGTTTTCATTCTAATTTTAGTTTTAGTCATTTTGTTATGTGTTTTTGTAATTTATATTAGTTTTTTTTATATTTCTATTTAGCTATATTTTTTATTCAGTTTTATAGTAGTTTTTAATACTTTGATTTAGAATTTATTTTTATATTTTCAGTTTTCATTCTGATTTTAGTTTTAGTAATTTTACGGCTTTTGTAATTTTTTATTAGTTTATATATATATATAGCTTTATTTTTCATTTAGTTTAGTGTCTTGGTAACTAGCTGAAATAAAATAAGTGTAAATAGAAGTTTTTGCATCTAATATTTCATTTTATTTAATTTGTATTTCAATTAACAAAAACATTTTTATTTTCACTCTAAAAAATCCTGGGTTGTTTCAACCCATTTTTGGGTCAAATATGGACAAGCCATAATTAAACAGTTTAAACCTAGGTTCATTTAAACCAATGGTTGTGTTTGTCCATATTTGACCCAAACATAGGTTGAAACAACCCAGCATTTTTTAGTGTTGATTGACGATTTTTAAATAGTTTTTTACCACAAACTTACCACAGTTTTATTGTAACAATAACTCCAGTAACTTTGGTGATTTGGAGAGAACTATGGTTACCATGGTGAATTTCTGCAGGGGTGTGTCTGAGAGCGAACCACCAGCTGTACTGTTGTTTTCTGGGAAATCCCTTCTTAGATGTTGGCTGAGATTTTGTAATGTGTGTGTGTGTGTGTTTAGTGCATGTGATGATGTAGGCGTGTCCTCAGAGTAAATCTCTAATTTCTCTTATTCTCTTTGAACCTTAAGGAATCACATCATCTTCCCTGCATCTCTATGTTCCTTCCTCTGTATCTCCCTTCATCTTTCTCTCTCCTGCTCTCTGATGTTAGGCTGAATTGCGGCTAGATTCGGTGGTTTGACGATGATGAAAGCCACGGGACGGGCGGCCCATGAAAAATGAAGAAGAGATAACGAGGGATGGAGCACAGAGACAATGAAGAAAGAGAGAGCGAGGGATGACTGACATATCAGAGAGAGAGAGAGAGAGAGGATGAAAGAGCCATCCTCTCGTTTCTCGTTTCTGTACTTACTGGAACCAGAAGAAGAGCCAGCCAGCGCCTGAGAACCTGAAAGAGAGAGAGAGAGAGAGAAAGCGTGTGTCAGTGGCTTTGTTACCAACCTAGCAAGTTGTTTTCTACATAGACAGCTGCCTTCTTAGACAGCATCCGAACTGAAATGGAACAGTATGAGTGACTGATTTGGAACATTCTGCATCAGAGACGTTGTGAGACGTAAATAACATCCAAGCTTAGTCTATGAAAGCCAATAAAGATATAGTTCTAAAAATCATTTTAAATGTAAAAGAATAGCAGAGTCCACACCACACCTATAACGATAACGGCACAGAGGAACGATATCGTTGGAATCATTTTCTGAACAATTTTGTCCAACCGATGAACCATATAAACATTGCCAGCCAATCAGTATCCATCCTGCTTTAAAGAGCTCGAGAATTTAAAGCGACAGACGACAAAACTTGTGCGCTTGGAATAAACAGAACGATATCATCAGCTGGTGTGACGCTAATATAGTTATCGTTCTTAGTGTCATATCATAGTGCAAAAGTGTAAATAATTCAAGATTTTTAATTTGGCTATTAATGCTGCCATCATTTTTAAGTAGAATATTTAACAAAACTCTTTACAATAAGGACTAATTTGTTAACATTAGTTAACATGAACTAACAATAATAAATACTGTACTTCTATAGCCTTTATTAATCTTAGTCATTGTTAATTTCAAGATTTTCTAATAACTTAATCTGTTAGCATCAGCTAATGCATTGTCAACTAACATGAAAAATGATGAACAATAGTATATTTATTTAGAAATCACGATTAGTTTAAGTTAACAATAACAATGCTGTGAATTTGAGTATGAATTAAAATTTAGGTAACACTTTATAATAAGTATGCAGTAATAAAGTACTTACAAATCATTAAAAAACTATTAGTTTATAGTTAATTCAGAGTTAATATATTGTAGTCTCTACATTGTTAATATATTAATAGGCTATATACAAATAGTGAGTTCTTCATTCATTGTCACTGTAATTAACACAATTTATTGTTTATATAATTGTTAATTGATAAAATTGTTAATTGATAAATAGTTCTCACTTTAAATTAGGTCATGGAAAATGGGAAAATGTTAATTAAGTGCTTTAAAACTAACCTTTATATTATATGTGTATGTATATATATATATATATATACACACACTATATTGCCAAAAGTTTTGGGACGTCTGCCTTTACATGCACATGAACTTGAATGACATCCCATTCTTAATCCATAGGGTTTAACATTGAGTTGGCCCACCCTTTGCAGCTATAACAGCTTCAGTTCTTCTGGGAAGGCTTTCCACAAGGTTTAGGAGTGTGTTTATGGGAATTTTTGACCATTCTTCTAGAAGTGCATTTGTGAGGTCAGGCACTGATGTTGGACGAGAAGGCTCTGCTCTAATTCATCCCAAAGGTGTTCTATCGGGTTGAGGTCAGGACTCTGTGCAGGCCAGTCAAGTTCCTCCACACCAAACTCGCTCATCCATGTCTTTATGGACCTTGCTTTGTGCACTGGTGCCATGTTGGAACAGGAAGGGGCCATCCCCAAACAAAGTTGGGAGCATGAAATTTTCCAAAATGTCTTGGTATGCTGAAGCATTAAGAGTTCCTTTCACTGGAACTAAGGGGCCAAGCCCAACCCCTGAAAAACAACCCCACACCATAATCCCCCCTCCATCAAACTTTACACTTGGCACAATGCAGTCAGGCAAGTACCGTTCTCCTGGCAACCGCCAAACCCAGACTCGTCCATCGGATTGCCAGACAGAGAAGCGTGATTGGTCACTCCAGAGAACACGTCTCCACTGCTCTAGAGTCCAGTGGCGGCGTGCTTTACACCACTGCATCAGACGCTTTGCATTGCACTTGGTGATGTAAGGCTTGGATGAGCTGCTCGGCCATGGAAACCCATTCCATGAAGCTCTCTACGCACTGTTCTTGAGCTAATCTGAAGGCCACACAAAGTTTGGAGGTCTGTAGCTATTGACTCTGTAGAAATGAATGAAGAACTCACTATTTATATATAATATATTAACAATGTAGAGACTACAATATATTAACTATGAATTAACTATAAACTAATAGTTTGTTAGTGATTTGTAAGTACTTTATTACTGCATACTTATTATAAAGTGTTACCTAAATGGTAATGTTAAACTGAATTTGAATGTGAACATGAATGTGAATTTTTATGTTAATGTGTATGTTAAATAGTAAATGTAGTAATATATATATATATATTAAATAAGTGATAAAAATAATCATACAATTTTAGTCCGCAATTTTAATCAGATTATTTTTTGCACTATGCTTGTTGCAATGCATTCGGGTATTCTGTCCTTTTTGCCCAAAATTTTTTGGCCAAATGCAGCATAATTTAGAAATAGTCCTCTATGAAAAGTATTCATTTATAATAAACACTGCAGCATTCCATGAAAATAAGAATTGTCAGTTTTGATTTCATGTTGAATTTAATATGCATATATTAAATTATAAAAATAATCAAACAGCAATTTTAATGGGATTTTTCCCTGCGCTCATTGCAATGCATTCAGGTATTCTGTCCTTTTTTTGCTGCTTTAAATGCTATCTAGGTAGGCAGCTCACTAGGTTTTGGAACAAAGCTAATGTTTCTTGTTCAGACAGTGATTAGTGCAGATTTGGGACGCTTTCTCCACAGAGGAACCTGTGCGTGTGTGTTTCTCGTGGAGTGCATTTCGGAACATTTTGTAGGCTGGGAAGGCGGTATGGCAGTGTGCGCTCTTCTCTTCTCTGTTCTCTGGGAATTGGGCCGCCACACCAGCAGTCTTGATCTTACTGTGAGCTGACAGGTCTGTGAAGTCTAAAAGGCTCTGCAGCGCTCGGGTGTGTAAGTGAAGTGAGTTGAGATCTGCAGTCTGCTGTGTGTGTGTGTGTGTGTGTGATGCCCTAGATTATTATTTTATCATGAGTGCTGCTGGTAAAATGGAGGGATGCTATGTTCCAAAGGATCTCCCTTTGGATACTGTACAGAAGGGAGGAAAAATGAAATTCCCGTTAATTTTCGCTTGATCTCTTTTTCTCGTTCTATCGCTGTGTCCTTATCTGCCTTTTTTCCCTTTGTCTTGCTTTTGGTTTATCTCTCATTTCGGTCCCTCCTGATCATTTTGTCCAAATTTTCGGGGGTTTAAATCAGATCCAGGCTGGTGGATAACCGTCCGTCTGGTTTCTCTGTGTGTGTCGGAGTGTAAAGATCTCTGAAGCTCAGAGGAATTCTGGTCGAGGAATTCTGAACCCAGAAAATAATGAGGAAATTTCAGTATGACAGGCTTAGATGTGCGAGACCTGTATGATTTTGGAGATAATTAATTCCCTTCTATAGTAGAATAGAACCCTTATAAAATGAATAAATCTTGCTCATATCTGATTATTGTCTGATATTCGCACACTTGATGCAGTTGATTTTGTAACGAAATTTGCATTCACAACAACAACTTGCAACTAGGAACAAGTACCTATAATTAATGTTTTGCCTTTAATTGTAAGTTTGTCTGTGTGGAACAGTATCTACAGGGGTTGGACAATGAAACTAAAACACTGGCCAATATAGTGTTGGAGGTTTCACGCCTATATATGAGTGGCCTGGTTGCCAATCTTCACTGATTTTACTGATCAGTAAGAGCAGAGTGTGAAGGTTGAATTAGTAGAGCAATAGCACAGCTGTACATAAAATATTGCAATCCACAACATAATGGGAGACATATCAGAGTTCAAAAGAGGACCAATTTTTGGTGCGTGTCTCACTGGCTCATCTGTGACCAGGACAGCAAGTCTTTGTGGTGTATCGAGAGCTATTGTATCGAAGGACGAACTACATCCAACAGGCGTAACTGTTGACGCAAGAGGAAGCTGTCTGAAAGGGATGTCCAGGTACTAACCCGGATTGTATCCAAAAAACATCAAAACACAGCTGCCCAACTCACTGCAGAATTAAAGGGATAGTTCACACAAAAATAAAAATTCTGTCATTAATTACTCACCCTTATGGCAAGGCAAAGCAAGGCAAGTTTATTTATATAGCACATTTCATACACTATGGTAATTCAAAATGCTTTACATAGAAAAGGGAATTAAAATAATCACAAAATAAAAGTAAGGAAAATTATGCGAAAGTTATAAAAGGAATTAAAAGAGTAAAAAGATGATACATAGATAGACTTCTCATCTGGTAAAACATTTCAGCTTATATTTAATTAATTCCCCCACTTGCTCTGGGACTTCCCCATGCTGGTTGTCTCTTTCTCTGTGGATTTCTTTCGGCGCGCCTAAATAATTTGTCGGACGTCTCCAGCAGATCTGATCTTTCACCTAAAAACGGCCAGGCAGAGCTGGACTATTTCAGTCCACGCTCCAATTAATCACCCATGCAGTTTCAATTTCGCTTCAAGAAACTTCTTAACTGCGCTGCGTTTACCCACGTGATCTCAATTTCTCTTCCAGAAACTTCTTAACCACGCTACATTACCACAGAGCCAGCCCAACCACTATGGTTTGCCCCCCCCCCCCCTTTTTTTTTCTTCAGAAATAAATAAAATTGTAACCAAAAATAAAAACAGGGTTAAACTGAAACATATAAAATAAAGTGCAAGCAGTTTGGACAAAGCACAGAGCTCATTCAGTAAATGCACAGCTAAACAGATGTTTTGAGTCTGGATTTGAATGTGGCTACTGTTGGAGCACATCTGATCTCTTCAGAAAGCTGGTTCCAGCTGCGGCTGGCATAATAGCTAAAAGCAGACTCTCCTTGCTTTGAGTGAACCCTTTGTATGTCTAGCTGATATGATCCTAATGATCTGAGTGATCTGTTAGGTTTATATTCTATGAGCATATCTGCAATGTATTGAGGTCCTAGGCCATTGAGTGATTTATATACCAGTAATAATACTTTAAAATCCTAAATGTAACTGGGAGCCAGTGTAAAGACCTGAGGACTGGTGTAATATGGTAATATTTTCTGGTTCTGCTCAAAATCCTGGCAGCAGCGTTCTGTATGAGCTGCAGCTGTCTAATGGTATTTTTGGGGAGGCCGGTGAGGAGTCCATTACAATAGTCCACCCTTCTGGTGATGAAAGCATCAACAAGTTTCTCTAAGTCTTGTCTGGAAACAAAGCATCTAATTCTTGATATATTTTTGAGATGATAGTAAGCTGATTAAGTTATTGCTTTTACATGACTACTGAAACTAAGGTCAGACTCCAGAATCACACCAAGATTCCTGACTTGATTTTTAGTTGTTTGACCCCTAGTGTCAAGGTATGCATTCACCTTTAGAATTTCATCTTTGTTTCCAAATGCAATGACTTGTGTCATTCCAAAACCTGTAAGACTTTCGTTCATATTCGGAACACAAATGAAGATCTTTTTTGATGAAATCTGAGCGATTTCTGTCCCTCCATTGACAGTCCACATAACTACCACTTTGACACTTCAAAAAGTTCATAAAGAGATCGTAAAACTAATCCATATGAATTGAATAACATGCTGCGTAACACGAGAATAAACCTCATTGGTTCTTGAGGAAGCTCAAACGTGCTGCGTAATACGAGAATGAACCTCATTGGTTCTTGAGGAAGCTCAAACGTTCTGTGTAACACGAGAATGAACGTCATTGGTTCTTGCTGAAGCTCAAACGTTCTGTGTAACACGAGAATGAACCTCATTGGTTCTTGCGGAAGCTCAAACGTTCTGTGTAACACGAGAATGAACGTCATTGGTTCTTGCTGAAGCTCAAACGTTCTGTGTAACACGAGAATGAACCTCATTGGTTCTTGCGGAAGCTCAAACGTTCTGTGTAACATGAGAATGAACGTCATTGGTTCTTGAGGAAGCTCAAACGTTCTGTGTAACACGAGAATGAACGTCATTGGTTCTTGAGGAAGCTCAAACGTTCTGTGTAACACGAGAATGAACGTCATTGGTTCTTGCTGAAGCTCAAACGTTCTGTGTAACACGAGAATGAACCTCATTGGTTCTTGCGGAAGCTCAAACGTTCTGTGTAACACGAGAATGAACGTCATTGGTTCTTGCTGAAGCTCAAACGTTCTGTGTAACACGAGAATGAACGTCATTGGTTCTTGAGGAAGCTCAAACGTTCTGTGTAACACGAGAATGAACGTCATTGGTTCTTGAGGAAGCTCAAACGTTCTGTGTAACACGAGAATGAACGTCATTGGTTCTTGCTGAAGCTCAAACGTTCTGTGTAACACGAGAATGAACCTCATTGGTTCTTGCGGAAGCTCAAACGTTCTGTGTAACACGAGAATGAACGTCATTGGTTCTTGCTGAAGCTCAAACGTTCTGTGTAACACGAGAATGAACCTCATTGGTTCTTGCTGAAGCTCAAACGTTCTGTGTAACACGAGAATGAACCTCATTGGTTCTTGAGGAAGCTCAAACGTTCTGTGTAACACGAGAATGAACGTCATTGGTTCTTGCTGAAGCTCAAACGTTCTGTGTAACACGAGAATGAACCTCATTGGTTCTTGCGGAAGCTCAAACGTTCTGTGTAACACGAGAATGAACGTCATTGGTTCTTGCTGAAGCTCAAACGTTCTGTGTAACACGAGAATGAACCTCATTGGTTCTTGCGGAAGCTCAAACGTTCTGTGTAACACGAGAATGAACGTCATTGGTTCTTGCTGAAGCTCAAACGTTCTGTGTAACACGAGAATGAACCTCATTGGTTCTTGCTGAAGCTCAAACGTTCTGTGTAACACGAGAATGAACCTCATTGGTTCTTGCGGAAGCTCAAACGTGCTGCATAACATGAGAATGAACCTCATTGGTTCTTGAGGAAGCTCAAACGTTCTGTGTAACACGAGAATGAATCTCATTGGTTCTTGCGGAAGCTCAAATGTGCTGCGTAACATGAGAATGAACCTCATTGGTTCTTGAGGAAGCTCAAACGTGCTGCGTAACACGAGAATGAACTTCACTGGTTCTTGAGGAAGCTCAAACGTTCTGTGTAACACGAGAATGAACGTCATTGGTTCTTGCGGAAGCTCAAACGTTCTGTGTAACACGAGAATGAACCTCATTGGTTCTTGAGGAAGCTCAAACGTTCTGTGTAACACGAGAATGAACGTCATTCTCGTGTTGAGGAAGCTCAAACGTGCTGCATAACACGAGAATGAACCTCATTGGTTCTTGCGGAAGCTCAAACGTTCTGTGTAACACGAGAATGAACCTCATTGGTTCTTGCGGAAGCTCAAACGTTCTGTGTAACACGAGAATGAACCTCATTGGTTCTTGCGGAAGCTCAAACGTGCTGCGTAACACAAGAATGAACCACACTGGTTCTTGAGGAAGCTCATATGTGCTGCGTAATACGAGAATGAACCTCATTTCTTCTTGAGGAAGCTCAAACGTGCTGCGTAACATGAGAATGAACCTCATTGGTTCTTGAGGAAGCTTAAATGTGCTGCGTAACACGAGAATGAACCTCATTGTTTCTTGCTGAAGCTCAAACGTGCTGCGTAACATGAGAATGAACCTCTTTGGTTCTTGAGGAAGCTCAAACGTGCTGCATAACACGAGAATGAACCTCATTGGTTCTTGCGGAAGCTCAAACGTGCTGCGTAACACGAGAATGAACCTCATTGGTTCTTGCAGAAGCTCAAACGTGCTGCCTAACACACAATAATGAACCTCATTGGTTCTTGCGGAAACTCAAACGTGCTGCCTGACACACAAGAATGAACCTCATTGGTTCTTGAGGAAGCTCAAACGTTCTGTGTAACACGAGAATGAACCTCATTGGTTCTTGCTGAAGCTCAAACGTTCTGCATAACACGAGAATGAACCTCATTGGTTCTTGCGGAAGCTCAAAAGTGCTGCGTAACACGAGAATGAACTTCATTGGTTTTTGCTAAAGCTCAAACGTGCTGCGTAACACGAGAATGAACCTCACTGGTTCTTGAGGAAGCTCAAACGTGCTGCGTAACACGAGAATGAACCTCACTGGTTCTTGAGGAAGCTCAAACGTTCTGTGTAACATGAGAATGAACCTCATTGGTTCTTGCGGAAGCTCAAACGTGCTGCGTAACACGAGAATGAACCTTATTGGTTCTTGCTGAAGCTCAAACGTGTTGCGTAACACGAGAATGAACCTCACTGGTTCTTGCTGAGGCTCAAATGTGCTGCGTAACACAAGAATGAACCTCATTGGTTCTTGAGGATGCTCAAACGTGCTGCGTAACACAAGAATGAACCTCATTGGTTCTTGAGGAAGCTCAAATGTGCTGCGTAACACGAGAATGAACCTCATTGGTTCTTGAGGAAGCTCAAATGTGTTGCGTAACACGAGAATGAACCTCATTGGTTCTTGAGGAAGCTCAAACGTGCTGCGTAACACGAGAATGAACCTCATTGGTTCTTGAGGAAGCTCAAATGTGTTGCGTAACACGAGAATGAACCTCATTGGTTCTTGAGGAAGCTCAAACGTGCTGCGTAACACGAGAATGAACCTCATTGGTTCTTGCGGAAGCTCAAACGTGCTGCGTAACACGAGAATGAACCTCACTGGTTCTTGAGGAAGCTCAAACGTTCTGTGTAACACGAGAATGAACCTCATTGGTTCTTGCGGAAGCTCAAACGTGCTGCGTAACACGAGAATGAACCTTATTGGTTCTTGCTGAAGCTCAAACGTGTTGCGTAACACGAGAATGAACCTCACTGGTTCTTGCTGAGGCTCAAATGTGCTGCGTAACACAAGAATGAACCTCATTGGTTCTTGAGGATGCTCAAACGTGCTGCGTAACACAAGAATGAACCTCATTGGTTCTTGAGGAAGCTCAAATGTGCTGCGTAACACGAGAATGAACCTCATTGGTTCTTGAGGAAGCTCAAATGTGTTGCGTAACACGAGAATGAACCTCATTGGTTCTTGAGGAAGCTCAAACGTGCTGCGTAACACGAGAATGAACCTCATTGGTTCTTGAGGAAGCTCAAATGTGTTGCGTAACACGAGAATGAACCTCATTGGTTCTTGAGGAAGCTCAAACGTGCTGCGTAACACGAGAATGAACCTCATTGGTTCTTGAGGAAGCTCAAACGTGCTGCGTAACACGAGAATGAACCTCATTGGTTCTTGAGGAAGCTCAAACGTGCTGCGGAACACAAGAATGAACCTCATTGGTTCTTGAGGAAGCTCAAACATGCTGCATAACACGAGAATGAACCTCATTGGTTCTCACATTTCAAGCGAACATGCTTGAGCTTCCGTCTACCACAACTGATGTGTGAGATGTTTATATGTGAATAAAAGCCTAAATTCAATCTGTTCATCATATAAAGCGATCCTGTCTCTTCAGAAAATTTGGACCCAACCACTCGATTCATATGGATTAGTTTTACGATCTCTTTATTAACTTTTTGAAGCGGCAAAGTGGTAGTTGCGTAGCTGGCAATGGAGGGACAGAAAGCTCTCATATTTCATCAAAAATATCTTCATTTGTGTTCCAAAGATGAATGAAACTCTTACGAGTTTGGAACGACATGAGGGTGAGTAAATGATGACAGAATTAAAATTTTTGGATGAACTAACCCTTTAAATGTTTTTTTAAATGTTTCATAAACTCTCCTGTTTCCACCAAAACTGTTTGTTGGGAGCTCCACAGAGTCAATATTCATGGTCGGACGGCTAAAGCCAAACTTTTGGTCACTCGTGCCAAATGTTGGTTTCATTGGTGCAAATCTTGGGCTGTTGTCAGTGTGAAACATGTATTGTTCTCTGATGAGTCCACCTTCACTGAATATTTAAAGAGGCTGAACACCCGGACTGTTGCTGCCCAGAGTGAAGCAATATCATGCAATATCATGGCATTCCTGACTGTGCTTGATGGACGCGTCACTGCCAAGGACTACCGAACCATTCTGGAAGACCATGTGCACCTAATGGTTCAAACATTGTACCCTGAAGGGGGCACTGTGTATCAGCATGATAATGCACCAATACACACAGCAAGACTGGTGAAAGAACCGTTTGATGAGCATGACAGTGAAGTTTAACATCTCCCATGGCTTGCACAGTCACCAGATCTAAATATGACTGAGCCACTTTGGGGTATTTTAGAGGAGCGAGTCAGAAAACATTTTCCTCCACCAGCATCACATAGTGACCTGGCCACTGTTCTGGAAGAGGAATGGCTCAAAATCCCTGTGCAGGACTTGTATCTGTCATTTCCAGGACGAACTGACGTTGTATTGGCCACAAAAGGAGGCCCTACACCGTACTAATAAATTATTGTGGTCTAAAACCAGGTGTTTCATTGTCCAACCCCTGTATATGTTGCATTTGGCAGTGTGTGTGTTTTACTCACACGTGTTGGGGGATCCGTTAGGTGTTGGTAAATAAGATCCTGATTTCCAGGTCTTGGCTTTGAATCCTTTTTTGCAGCGCTGGCAGTCTTGTCCGGTCGTGTTGTGTTCACATTGACACTGTAAGTTGCCGTCCACATACACACACTGAGACGCGTGGAGATTACACTTACACCTGAATGACAGAAAGATGGAGAAACATTATTAATCTTGAAATTTTTTCATGCTGTTTTTTACTTGACATTGCTTTAGCTGTACTGTAATACAGACCTGTCAATACAGCGAATCTGAATGATTTGATGTGCATTTGAATGTGAATTTGAATTTTAATATTAATTTCAGTGTTATTTTAGTATTATTTATATACTATTATAGTATTTAATAATATTTAGAATTAGCTTTTATTTTTATATTTTCAGTTTTTATGGTCCAGTTCAAGGTTTAGTTATTTTGTTATGAACTTTTGAATTTTTTTACTTTTTATTTAGCATTAATTTATTTTTATTTCAAGTTTAGTAATTTTAGTTCTTCAACTTAAACTTATTTTATCTAAGTTAGTTGCCAAGGCAAAATTTCTTGTTTATTATTAATTTTTTCCCCTAATATTTATAATTTATTTGATTTTAATTTTAATATTAATGTCAGTGTTATTTTAGTATTATTTATATACTATTATAGTATTTAATAATATTTACAATTAGCTTTTATTTTTCATTTTAATTTCAGTTTAAGTTTTAGCAATTTTATGTGCTTTTGTAATTTTGTTATTTTTGTATTTCTATTTAGTAATATAGATTTTTTCAAATTTTGCAATTTTAGTTCAACTTAAGAAATAAATAACTTTGATAAAATAAGTTTATTTAATTTTTTTTATGTTTTCCCCCTAATATTTATATTTTATTTAACTTTATTTCAATTAACTAAAACAATATTTTAGTTTTAGTTAACAATAATGACACGTGAATTTGAATGTAAACATAAATGTGAATTTTTATATTAATGTGCATGTAAATTTGCATCTAAAAAACTTATTTTCCACACCATTTTTTTCTTGGCAGGACAGAAGTGTTTGAGACAATTTTGACATTGTGGTTTTTAATGATTTAATGTGCCAAAGTCATTTAGAAATGAATGAATATGGTATGAGGGCCAGTAGAAGCATTTCAAACTTCCTTTATAAGTTGCACTCAAGCAGGGACGAGCACTTTCAGAGATATAAATTACAGGTGTGAGTGTGTGTTGGCAGGTGGAAATGCATCAAGAGCAATGAACACAGGTGTGCTGCTGTAGATTGGGCGCAGTAAAGCAGAAATGAGCGTTTGTGTAAGACCAAATGGCCCTGATCCTAAATGAGACTTTTCCACCTGAGCATCACAGCGTGTTTATGTGTGTGTGTGTGTGTGTGTGTGTGTGTGTGTGTGTGTGTTTGTGTGTGTGTTACTGTTGAGCTTCAATCCAGTTTGTTCCGCTGGAGTGAACATGGATCCATCAGCATCAAATATTCACAACATCATCCTGTACCTTGAGCCAACCCTCATCTATCTCTTTCACACTCTTTTTTTCTCGCTTTTTCTTTTCCACTGCCTGTGAACATTCCCCCCCCCCTTTCTCTTTCCCTGCATCTCCTTTAACCTCGTTCTCTGACACCATTGCTCTTTCAAAATGTGGTTTAGTGTGTACCTGAAGTGGTCTGACTTAAACTGGCGGTCCGTAGTGTGACGTGTTACTTGATTTATCAGACCTTTCCGTCTGCGTCAATGTGCACTTTATAAAATAAAAGCTTCAATTAGGGTTTAGCCAAAAAGGGTTTTACAGTCTAATGTCATACATTTGAAGCTTTACAAAGAACTTTTTGTTCTCTAGTTGTTTAGAAAAGCATGTGTGATCTAGTGCTTTAAAGAATGCGGAAACCAAAACAATAATAGTTGCAAGCAGCAGGTCATGCCAACATGGCTGGCAGCATCAGACCAAGTGCAACAACAAGCAATAAAAGACATTTTAAGATGATTTTAGGCAAAATGGATGAAAAATAAATATAGTCACTGTTAAAATGATTTAATGGTTTATCACTTTCAACCAATGGGTGGCGCTGTGACCAAACTGATGTGGTGTGGTCAGAGTGAGGTGACAATGACACATGCAAAGTTTTGCGTCAATATGTCAAAGCATTGCAGATACAGCCTCAAGAGTCGTTTTGGCATCATGCCTCAACTGTGTATCGTCTATCATCATGAAATCCATAACTTTTTGTCGGCACGGTCTGAAGAAGATACGATTCGATTTTGGTGAAAATCAGACAAACGGTCTAGGAGGAGTTCGAAAAAGTAGGTTTTGAAATAAAAATCAAATATGCGGACAGGAAACTTGGCCAAATATGGCAAAATTGGTGTCTATGTTCTCGGCATGAACCAAGTAATCTATTAATTAATTACAATAGGCAAATTTAATCAAAAGATATTAGCATTTTTGGAAATTTCATTATAACTTTTGACTGGCGCTTTTCTGGCGCTGCTCAGAAACTTTTTGAGTACTGTCAGGGCGTGGTGCCGAAGACACATAACGAGTTTTGTAACAATTTGCCAATGCGTTCATAAAATGTAGCATTATATTCAAAATGGCCTACGTCAAAAATGGCCGATATAGGAAAATTGGGTATCGTTCGACTTGGCATGCTGCACCAAATCTAAAGAGACCACTTTTATGATTAGCGTTAAGAAGTTATAAGCAAAAATAGCCATTTTCTGTATCTCCGGACCACTAGGTGGCACTGTGCCGAAACGCTGCAGGTATCCTCAGGTCATATTTGTCATAACACACACCAAGTTTGGTCAGAATTCGCTAAAGCGTTGCAGAGATATAGCCTCACAATCATTTTGGCAAGCACTTCGTCGAATTCGTTCGCGTTTTTCGAGAACGGTTTGACCAATCAACCATAACTATAACCATAACCATAACCATAACTTTTTGTCGGCATGGTCTGAAGATGATCTAGTTCAATTTACGTGAAAATCGGAGCAACGGCCTAGGAGAAGTTTGTTTGGATAATTTTGTTTCTAGCCCTTACGGTTCAAAAGTTATTAGCACAAACGTAAGTGAAACTTTGGACAGGTGGTGGCGCTAGAGGGATTGAGTTAGAGACTCCAAATTTACTATGGTGAATGTTTGGACTGTCCTCTATCTGTGTGCCAAATTTCATAACTTTCATAGTCTTCCAGAGCGGAAGAAGAAACGGAAGAGGAAGAATAATAAGAACGCTAACGATTACAATAGGTGCCTAATGAATATGCATATGTGATGTGTAAATGCAGGCGGTCATATGTTAAAGTAATTGTGATGTCATTAAGTTATTCATGAGTCAAGAACTTATGAGTAAGAGCAATCCTGTTGTCCATGTTATGACCTCTTTAAGCGTCTAGGACTAGGAGTTTGAACGTTTTCCTAGTTGTTTTCTCTCTGGGATTTGCGGTGTGAACTCCAGCAGTTTCAAGTGGTGTATGTGAGTCTAATGTGCTGTTGTCTCGTCTGAGAGGCAGTTCCCCTGAGCAGGGGTCCTGCTGGGATAAGGATGCTTCTGTAGTGCCCTATAGCAGCTGGGACAGCAGAATTACTCCCACCATCTGCTGCCCCTCACTTCTCACGTATTCAATACAAATGCTGCGCTCACACGCTCAGATTTTGTTCATATCAGCTCAGAATGCAAAACACACACACAGCAGTGCACTTTAACCTTATCAAGCCTACTGTATCATACTTGATAAACAAATTTCTAAGGTCTTTAAATGATCAACATGATCAAACTTTGCTGAAAAACCTGTTGCATACAATCTACTACATGCCTTCTGTCGTCTGATTGATAGTTTAGACTTTTTAACAAGTAAAAGGCCTTTTATTATAATTGTAGGTCGTGGTTCACGTGTCTTTTCGCTGTGAAATCTTTACAAAAAAAAATCATCATGTAAAAATGTGAGTTGCACAGGTTTATTTGTTCATCTCTCAATTATCATTGTATTGCATTGCATTATATGTTTTAAAACTCCAGAGCTTTGATCATAAAACTAAGCATTGAAATATTATATTACATATTATAGTATTGGCAGATATAGAGTGACGACTGATATTTATATGCATTTATGTAAGTACTGTAGTCTGTTACTGTTATACTGATATAAAGATCTCGTTGACTTACATTAGAAGAATTCTACTCTTTGAGTACGAGCTCTATATTCTCACTATATCAGACTATATGAGCCATAAAAGCCTTGATGTATCAAAAAAAGATTTTGATTTTGTCTAAAGGTTCAATAAACCGTTCAAATAAAATGCAGCCTTTTTTAAATCTAGCCACTAGTTAATGCATAATTTCAAGTAAAACTAGCTGTGTTTCCATTAGGATGTGTGCAGATGCTCTGGAGGATGAACTTGACCTTTATTCTCCACATCCTGGTCAATTTTTGGCTCCAAACTCAAGCACAGAGTTCCCACTCCTCTGAAATTCCATTACTTTCCAAGTTTTTTTGTCCTTTGTGATTACTGTATAAGTATTTTTTTTTTTTCCACTCACAAAGAGCAATTTCTAACTGACTGAATATTTTATAGCAGAGTGTAACTAGAACAATTTAAATTCACTACAGAAATTCCCATGCCTTTTGAATATTTTATTGTTTCCTATGATTTTTTCAGGTCTGCAAATCACAATATTAAAATTATCTGGCATTTCCATGTTTTCCATGACCACGAGAGCCCTGTTAAATGATTATGGCCTGATTCCCGGGACAACGTTTTCATCCTCCCTACAATCGACTGCATTCAGGTACGACTCTCTTCTGGTATCTAAGTTCCTATTACATTCTCTCAAGTAATATTTTGTAAAATGGGATGTGATTGTAAAAATAAATGTTCTTAGGTTCAGAACAGATACATTATTCTTAAAAAAATTTTTTTAACCCTAATGCTCAAAATAATTAATTGGTTTGAGTAGGGTAGACTTAAATTAAACAAATAGTTAAACAAATAGTTCAAACAAATTAACTTATGAATATTTAGAACTTTTCTTTTTCTTTTGAGTTCACAAAACTGACACATTTTAAGTAATCTGAATTGTTTCATTGTTTTGAGTTTTATGAACTTGTTTCTTTTAATTTAGACTAACTTAAATTCAACTGAAACTGGGCTGGGATTTATATTTCCCAGCATGCTTTGCCATGGCACTCAAAAGGGAGAGTAAATGCTAAAATGAAGTGTTATATAATGTATTTTGTGCAAGATTAATGTTCAGTGGGAGATTTAGTAGTGTTTAATGTTTTATGCTGCTAGTTTAGAAGAGTTTCTGTTATGTTGGGTTTTTTGGGGGTTACCATCATGGTGTCGAGTGGAGCATGTGATTGGTTTGAGAACAGATATATGTTTAATGCTCTAAATCGCTGTACTCATTCAGCAATTGTTATGTTAATGCTATCAAAGCATTGTGTTACCAATTAGCAAGTTAGCATTTACTGAATTAGCTAGTAAAAGCTAGCCAAGTTTCTACTACTAATAATGTTTGAGATTACACGATAATTTTAAGTTGAATGTATGAATTAGCTTACTCAAATATTTCAAGTTAAGAGTAATTAAAATGTATGAGTACAAAATAAAAATGTGCCAGTTCTGCTTACTTAAACTTAGAATTTTTTAACTTAATGGGCTCTATCATGCACCCGGCGCAATGCAGCGCCAGGTGCGACGCAAGTGTTTTTTGCTAGTTTCAGCCCGGCACAGTTATCATTTTCACGTCCAGCGCCACGTTGTCTAAATAGCAAATGCACTCGTGCCCATCTGTTCACCCATGGGCGTGCAGGTCTGAAAACCAGGTGTGGTCAGGTGCATTGTTGGCGCGTTGCTATTTTGAGGAACTGAAAACGACTGCGCCATTGACCAAACAAAATACTGGTTTGAAGTCAATAGCGCAGTATTTTGTGTTATTTAAAGGCACGTTACTAATATGTGCCTATAGCCGGGTCCACAATGCGCATACACTCTGCTTATTACACACACAGGGACGCTGCAGCACACAAACATTTTTAAATATGAAAAATTAAAGGATTAAAATGTATAAACGATTATTATTGCATGTATCAGAATTAGACTACTTATTTGCAGTAATGACGAGCAAGCAGGCGTCACTGGACAAGCAGATCCGTTTCCTCGCTAGAGAAGCATTCAGTTTTTCCGCTTGCAAATTCCACCATGGCGCGAGCGCAACTGGCTTTTAAAGGGAATGGGAGATGAGACTCTGATTGGTTTATTGCACATTACGTCCAAAACACACCCATTGCTCATTAAGAGACTAGGGACAACCCTTTAAGATCATGCGCTGGGCACGCCGACCATTTTTCCCATCATTAAACTAGCAAAATTTTTCCTGTGCGCTTTAGACCATGCACTTAGATCGTTAAAATAGGGCCCAAAATCTTTAGTGTAACTGATTACCTCACATTTTTTGAGTTTTGCCAACTTATTTGGGTTTACAGTGTGGCTGTATGGGTGTTTAAGTAGCTACAGTATACGGTTAATTGGATAAAAAAGTTCATTAAGTTTCTTTATAGGTTCTTCAGGTGTATGTTTAGGTTTCAGAGAATCAAAAGTTCTTTTTAGATTCAAAAAGGTTCTACTATGACATCACAATGTATAAGCCGTTTTGAATCTAATTGGAATCAGAATTCTAATTGGAACTGTTGCTGTCGCTCTGACTGTCTTTCTCTGTGAGTTATGGATTATGTGAGCGGTTTTACGATGAGCAAATTAAACAAACAAAACAAACATGAATCCACACTGAGACTCAGCAGAAGCCAGGAACTCTCTCATTCTCTGATTTTCTCTGTCTGGCTTCTGTCTCTCCCTTTTCCTCCCCTGTTCATTAGATGATAGAGCTCCACCAGATCTCTCTGTTTATCACTTACTGCAATTTATTTTGAGCGATTCATTCCCTCTGAGACCCTCCAGAGCAGAAAGAGATGAAGGTATATAAAGAGCAGTTGGTGCAATCTAATCAAGTAAACTGACCCTTTTCTTGTGCTCTGTTCTGACAGAAATAACAAAAAATCATTCATTCGTTTGTTATGTGATTGTCGTTTAGCACATTCTTAAATTTCTATTAGATTCGATGGACCCTGTGCTAAACTCTACCCCCATTTGTTAATGTTGAAGCTTTAAATCTCACACAACCTTCCTCTGGGTGTTTAAAGATAAAAGTCATTCATAAATCATTTTTCAAGTTCTCTGTTAGAGGTAGGGTTTGAGTTCAAGGGTGTTAACAGTAAATTGCAATTATAATTAGCTTCATTTCAAAATAATAGTCTGTGATATGTTCACGCTAGTACAGCATGTGTGCCTGGGTCTGATTCTATCTGTAATGATGGAGTTTGGAGTATTGTAAACAGGGCCGTAGGCAGAGTTTTAAAGTCAGTGAGGTCCCAAATTAGGGGGGTTGGGGGGCATAGTCCCCTGAAAAAATTTTGATTTCTCTGATCTACATATGTGCATTTTAAGATGTTTGAAGGCCAAAAAAATGAATAATAAATAGCTTTCAAAACCATGTTAATGGGTAGTAGATTATTTGTCATACCTGCTCTCTCATTTCCATCACTCTTTCACTCTTTCTTTTTCTCTCAGTCTCCTTCTCTTGCCCTGTCTGAGCTTTGACTGATTCATTTTCGTCTGTGTCAGTGAAGAAAGTAAACTGATATTTAGCCTATATTTTATTAAGCATTTTCTTAGACAAGTTAATTCACTGAAGGCTACGAACGCTAGGTAAATAAGTTTATTAAATTCATTCACAATATCTAACGTTACACATTTATTATCTTATGCCTAATCTGATGAAATCGGCTTCATTGATGTCCTTTTTTAATTTAAAATTAGACGAAAATGAAATTAGACACAATTTTATTAGTTTGCCTGATTATTTTTGTCGGTTGTTTAACATTTCTATCCTAAAACAGCTGTCGTTTAGTTTAGCTACTTAGATCTCGCACTTAAAGCGCCGCGCGACTCGTGCTGCGAAATGCGAATTCGCGCTCAGCAGCTTCTGTGAACATAAAGCCTGCCTACTTTAATTTGATTGGTCATCTCAAATATTTTGACATTGACGATCAGTGACAGACCGCAGGCAGCTCAGATGAGAAGATCTTGGCGCTGTGCAATATCCTTGCAGCACTAAAGTAGTGTTAATACTCTATTAGTCCATTTTTTCACTACATTTATTTTATACACCTCAGAAAAATACAGAGGTCCAGACCTCGGTGACCTCATAGCTGGCTACGGCCATGATTGTAAATGTATTTGTCTATGCACAGCTCTTCTGTGTCAATGAGTTTTATTTTAGTACTTTTTACATACTATTATAGTATTGGTAACACTTAATTTTAGTGTCCTTATTACACGTTACATTACTGTATAAATTATGCATAATTACATGCAACTAACCCTAAACCAAACCCTGATCCTAACCCTAACTGTATAGTACATGTAGTTAATTATTATTACACTGTAAAAAAATATATGATCAATAAGTTATGACAACATTTTTTACATTGTTTTTTTACACACTTTTTTTATGTTATACACCATTCAACTAATTTTTTTAATTCAGTTTAATGTAATTTAAGTTGAAATTACTAAAACATCCAAGTTGATTGTACTTAAAAATTTAAGGCAGCAACTTTTTTTACACTGTACTTAGATCTTAAATGTACACGAGCACCAGGGTAATAACATAGTATTTATTAATATTTTGAACTTGTTTTTATTTTTATATTTTCAGTTTTCAGTTTTAATTAAGTTGTGCTTTTGTCATTTTTTTTCTATATAGCTTTTATTTTTATTTCAGTATTTTTAGGACTTCAACTTAATCTTAATTCAGTTAGTTGCCAAAGCAATATTTCTAATTTACGGCGATATTTTCTAAGGTTCTGCTGTAAATACTACAGAAAAAACAAATGTAATTTCTACATGAAAAAGTTAGTTCAGGCAAGAATTAAAAAAACTAAGTAAATTCTATATTAGTACTCAATTCAAGCTTGTAGAAATTAAAGCATAGATATCAACATTATAAAATTAAATAAAACTACTCAACATTTCTGATACTGGTGTTACCATCATGCACTGGGGATAATAATTAACAAGGTTGAGGGTTTTCCAGCTCTATTTACACTGTTTTATCATTGCTTTTGTTTGTTAGGTTTATAGTAACTTGCCATTTTGTGACATTTGGAGTTCTCTACTTCAAATTCACATTCATACTCAAAAAACAATCCATTGAATTTTACTGTCACTGTGTATTGTGTATCAAGTATTGAGGTCTCTGTGTTCGGGTGGGTACTGAGTTTAATATTATGTAGTAGATGTGGTGTCTACACAATATCTACTGTATTATTTACTTAGATGTTTTTTTTTAAGTAAAACATACACTTTAAAAGCGTGGTTTAATTCAGTGTTATATTATTTGAGTAAAAAGTATTGCAAAGGAAACTTTAACTAAGTAGAAATTACTCAATTTTTTACTGGCCAAGTTAAAATTACTTATTTTCTTTGTTAATTTTACTTAACTTAGTTAAGTAGAGTTTACTTAATTCCATAAGTGAAATTTACTTTAAAAATATGTGTGCGAAAACTTGCAAAAGAAAAATTAAAGGGGGGGTAACACACACAGTTTCAGCCAATCTCATGTTAATCTTGAGTACCTGTAGAGTAGCATTGCATCCTTCATATCTCAAAAAAGTCTTTAGTTTTATTAGATTTATAAAAGACAGATAAGCTGTACCGACTCTTTCCGAAAACAGCCGAACTCGTGGAGTGCAGTGGGCGGAGCTAAAGAGACACACACACACACACACACCTATGACAAACACACGCACACACAATACATCATGGCATTATCCCTGGATCATTTTTGATTCACTAAACGTTCGTGTTGTTCACATTATATGCACTTATGCGCCGATTGCCAACAAAACACAGACATTTGATGCAGTTTCGACTCATGACCGGGAACAAACAAACACACTTGCAGAACTCCGTTGCTGCTCCGGAAAAACAAACTGCATCCTTGTTTCCTGGGTTATTTGGGAAGCTGAACACGTTTATCTTTCCCTCACAACCAGAAACACACTTCTTTAGTGACACTGTTGATGTTGTGGTCTAAAAACAAAATGCCAGCGCCGCAGACGGCTTCCGTAACCCGAACGAAGCTCGTTAATGGACGCGCTCTTGCTCTCGCTCTGATGTGCGCACGCGCTCTTCCTGGAGAAGTGCCAATACAAGCAATTCCACCCATTTTGACGTAATACATGGCCATACTCGAAAAAAACTTTCCGAAACTTATTCCAGTCCTGAAGGAGTGTATTTGGCACAGAAATACTCCGTCATACGTCCAACTCATCTTTTGACATTTTGGCCATGTTTAGCATGAGCAACTCTTTAACAGTGTAAATAAGTCAGAATGCATGAAATAGCATTAGACCCCCCCTTTAAGTAAATTTTACTTACTGTTTTTTTCAGTGTATTAGATTTGATTTCATCTAATATTTGTATTTCATTTTCAGCATTATTTCAATAACTATTTTTTAAGTTTTACCTTTAAATTACAGTAACAACACTAGTTTCAATAACAGACTAAAGGATTAGTTCATCTCAATCATCATAAGCACACTGTTTTGATTTAATCATTACTTTTTGTTTCATTCCACAAAAATCAATAGTACATTCTACAGTAGCACTGTTAGCACTGCTTTTCACACTCTAAACTCTCTCTCTCTCTCTCTCAGTCGGTCTGTCTGCTTTGCTCTTCAGTCACGCTTCAGTGAGAGTGGTATTCCCTCCGCGATTCCTTCCAACTCCCACTCATTCAAACTCTGGCTTATTCCTCTCCTCCTCCAGCCACACTCATTCCCATCTTTCCATCTGTCTATCAACACATTTTTCCCCATTCAGTGTAGTTACACACTGTTACTAACTTAACTCTATTTACAGTAGTGTGTTTTTGGTACATGACGTGTGGGTTTGTGTTACACATCACAATACTCAAGGGGTGCCATAGAGTTTCCTTCAAATGCCTGTGTTATTAAACTGGATGTGTTATTATTCAGGTAACTACAATGAACGTGTCGACTGTAACTAATTGTGGATTCTCCACACATTGTTGCTCCGCAGTGTGAGTAGTTGAACTGAAAGAGAACTGAATGTAAAAGACAGTTTATGCAAATGCTTTTGTTGTCTTTCAGAAAGCAACAACGCACAAAATTGAGCATGTGTAGCAAGAAGCATTTGCATTCAAATAGTGTATG